>JASANE010025709.1:0-19030 GCA_030248225.1 Trileptium ribeirensis
ACGACGATTTTGCACAGGGGATCTCAGAGCTTTGTGCACCGAAACCAGGGGTAATATAGACGACGATTTTGCACAGGGGATCTCAGAGCTTTGTGCACCGAAACCAGGGGTAATATAGACGACGATTTTGCACAGAAGATCTCAGAGCTTTGTGTACACCGAAACCCGGGGGAACAGCCGACAACTAACCCACGGGACTCAGAGCTTGGCACCGAAACCAGGGAATAAGACACGATTGCCAGGGAAAGACGACGGGGGAAAAACATTTCCCATATCAAAGCGCACCAAACCAGGGAAAACCACCCCTCTCAGAGCTTTGTGCACCGAAACCAGGGGTAATATATAGACGACGATTTTGCACAGGGGATCTCAGAGCTTTGTGCACCGAAACCAGGGGTAATATAGACGACGATTTTGCACAGGGGATCTCAGAGCTTTGTGCACCGAAACCAGGGGTAATATAGACGACGATTTTGCACAGGGGATCTCAGAGCTTTGTGCACCGAAACCAGGGGTAATATAGACGACGATTTTGCACAGGGGATCTCAGAGCTTTGTGCACCGAAACCAGGGGTAATATAGACGACGATTTTGCACAGGGGATCTCAGAGCTTTGTGCACCGAAACCAGGGGTAATATAGACGACGATTTTGCACAGGGGATCTCAGAGCTTTGTGCACCGAAACCAGGGGTAATATAGACGACGATTTTGCACAGGGGATCTCAGAGCTTTGTGCACCGAAACCAGGGGTAATATAGACGACGATTTTGCACAGGGGATCTCAGAGCTTTGTGCACCGAAACCAGGGGTAATATAGACGACGATTTTGCACAGGGGATCTCAGAGCTTTGTGCACCGAAACCAGGGGTAATATAGACGACGGATTTTGCACAGGGGATCTCAGAGCTTTGTGCACCGAAACCAGGGGTAATATAGACGACGATTTTGCACAGGGGATCTCAGAGCTTTGTGCACCGAAACCAGGGGTAATATAGACGACGATTTTGCACAGGGGATCTCAGAGCTTTGTGCACCGAAACAAGGGGTAATATAGACGACGATTTTGCACAGGGGATCTCAGAGAGATGTGCACCGAAACAGTAGGTAATATAGACGACGATTTTGCACAGGGGATCTCAGAGCTTTGTGCACCGAAACCAGGGGTAATATAGACGACGATTTTGCACAGGGGATCTCAGAGCTTTGTGCACCGAAACAAGGGGTAATATAGACGACGATTTTGCACAGGGGATCTCAGAGCTTTGTGCACCGAAACCAGGGGTAATATAGACGACGATTTTGCACAGGGGATCTCAGAGCTTTGTGCACCGAAACCAGGGGTAATATAGACGACGATTTTGCACAGGGGATCTCAGAGGTTTGTGCACCGAAACAAGGGGTAATATAGACGACGATTTTGCACAGGGGATATCAGAGCTTTGTGCACCGAAACCAGGGGTAATATAGACGACGATTTTGCACAGGGGATCTCAGAGCTTTGTGCACCGAAACCAGGGGTAATATAGACGACGATTTTGCACAGGGGATCTCAGAGCTTTGTGCACCGAAACCAGGGGTAATATAGAATGCTGACGGCGAGCAATATAGTTTCCCCATCGCTACTTGTTTTCCAGTGTCTGTAGGTTTTATGATCATCTTGTTATGTCTTTTCTTAGTTTTAATACACTCTTTCTGTTCAGGATCGCCTAGATGCAATTGATATCGATAGCGCTGTGGGCTACGTCATGAAGTGCCAAAATTTTGACGGAGGCTTTGGAACTCGCCCGTTGTCTGAGTCACATGCGGGCCAAGTGAGTTACTAAATGCCCCTAAGTCTATACAATCGTCCAAATCAGGATAAACTTAATAACTTTTTGCAAAATGTTTTGCCATTCGAGGGATACGCTTCGTTGTTAGCTTTTAGTTGGAATTTTGCGAGACTATTTTGCAATGTGGTATTTAGATCGTACTTTAGATTTATTATGAATTTACTACTTAAAGTCGCTTCCATCCTTGAATTTTTGCTGTTTCAGTGGTTTTGTTGTTGCGATTGGTTCCAACCTACTACTGGATCAAACTTGGAAGTTTAAGCGGATTGATATCCATGACTCAAGATAATTATTTTGTAGAAAACCGCTTTATTTTCTACAAAAATCGATCGAATGTGCAATGGATTTAGATACTTCTTTGACGTTGGCTTTATAGTCGCATTTCTGAATAATGTTTATTCGACTGAGCGTAACAAGTAGCCTTAGAATAAAATGAACTAAGATAAAACATTTAAAAATACCAAATTTTTACCTAAATAGTTCTTTTAATTGAGTGTATGTGTCGATGATTATTGCCTGTAGGGATAGTTTTGCGTCTAAAATTTAAGTGAAAATGTATCGTGTTTCACTCAATTCGACAGCACCAATATTTGTGTGCGGTCTAAAGCTTAAAAGTTATATTTTTCGTTAAATCATTGGACCGCCTTTCTGATGCAATCCGTATTCTCTCATAGAATAATCTGGCTTCTCCAAACAATCAAATTATACATGGGGGCATGAGCTGCATTATAGTTAAACTGGGGGACCCCAGAAGACAAAATACTGTTACCGCCAGAAAAACGTTAAACATTTCGTAACCGGTTACAATAATTGTGCTAAAAGGTGAAATTTTAGTCATTTTAGCCTCAAAAGGAAAAATATGGGTACTTTTGAGCCAAAAATTGAAAAATTTCGGATATTTCATAGCTCATCATGCAAAAATTTGGTAATTTTTAGTGTCGTGCAAGGTATTAGGGGCATGAACTGAGGAGAGGTCTTAAATACCTGTGGATTCTCCCCCTGCTCCCTAACGTTTAGAGGACCCGTATAATGGCTGTTAATCACTGGCAGTACGAACCTATATTCTACATCTGACTTTTTCATTCACTGAAAATTTTGCCATGGGGAGTGAATCAGGCATCTGTTTGAGAACGGGGGAGGGGCCGGATTTTGCCACGTGAGCATTAAATGCCCCCCTCTAGCTTGAACTCGAGGGCCAACTGGGGTGGGGTCGAAATTTAATATTTTTTCACACTAAAATATTGTTAGTAAATAGCCTTAGAAACGGTGCAAAACGTTTTTGTTGAGGTTAGAACCAATTTTCAACCAATTTTTTGCTGGAATTAGTCAAAATTTTAACTGAGGAACAGGATTATTTTAAATTTGCTAATTTCTTCTGCCGTCTGAAGGTGTTTTTACCCAGGTGAGGCTAACAGATGTTTCAATTTTTTCAAACTAGTTTGTAGGGACTTTCGACTGAAACATCGCAAATCGTAACGAAGTGCTTATTAATAGTTATCGTTTTCTTACATTTCGTCAATCTAAATTGTAACCGACTTTATACTTTAGTATGGACTCTTCCACGTTTCGGAGTAAATCATATATGTGGTTTTTTGTATTTATTTTTTATTATTTTTGCAAAAAAAAATTGTTATAATAATGGTTTTTTACGTGCTAATGATCAATGATGTCGTACTGTTTGTATTTTATGTAGCGTTGTAAATTTTATAGACGGTGTAATTTTCGTGCATAAAATAAAAAAATATTAGGTTTAGTAATGTTTACAGTGACGGACAAATCCGCCCGCCTTTAACGAAATTTCGTTCTTTCGTGTTTAGACGAAATTGAGTCCGTCCGCTTCTGCACTGGCTTTTGTCTTTGGACTGTATTATATTTGTTTTTCTAGATTTACTGCTGCCTTGGAACGTTGGCGATAACGAAAGATCTTAGCCGTGTCGATGCTGATAAACTTGGGCATTGGTTGTGCGAGAGACAACTTGACTCTGGTGGATTGAACGGTGCGTTGGTTGAATTTTTTCAAAATATTTTTTATGTCGTTTGGTTTACCCAGGCCCATAGCCAGCGGCTCACCTTCGGGGGGCGCATTATCGTACCTTCCCGGTTCTGATTGGGGGCCAGTGCCTTGCACGGGGGACACGCCCCCGTGACCCACTTGGCTACGGGCATGGGTTCACCCAAATTCTGTCCAAGCATTGTTTGATTGACTCAGTCAGTTTCAGTTAAAATATCATATTATATGCTTGTATTGAGGTTTTTTCGCGTTATTTTATTATAAATTTAAGTCTGCAATTATTGTTGTGGAGTTTTGTTTTGGCAAACGTTACTATCCGGATTTGTAAACGGAGCTTGAAAACCCAATTTGCAACTTTAACTTCGAGCTGCGTGCTAATTTGAAACTATTTTGGCACCAGTTTCTATTGCAAAATGATAATTTTTGAGATGGTGGCTGTTGATGTCGCAGAAACCAGTCAGTTTATTAATTATCTATTTTCGAATCGAATAGCTTAACATAAACTATAGTCTGACGTCCTGTCGTCTTATGTTTAAAAAAGACTGATTGTGGAGTTAAGGTCGAGACAAAAAAACTGATTGTGGAGTTAAGGTCGAGACCAAGGCGGCATTGAGGAAGATGATCGCGGCAGATTTAGATCCAATAAGAGTGGGAACCTGTAACACACATATTATGTTCCTACCTGAATTTGTTATTCTATATCAACCGGTTGCGGAAGATATTCATATTAGCCGTCGCTGCGGAGGTTACCTCCTAACAGTGGGACCTTCCTCCTCCTTAAACCAAATCTATTTCTTCTGCGCCATCGCGCAGAAAATTTTAGCTAAAATGGGCAAAAATAGGGTGAAATTTTCGAAAAATAGAGGAAAATAGCAAAAAAATTATCTAAAATTTACAAAAATTAGAGATAATTTTTGAACCGTTAAGAACTTCAAATAATAACCTCCTCCAGGACCGTCTACTTCCCATTTCCCTTAAGCAGGCGGACCTTCACCATTTATGGTTTAAAGTGTTACAAGTTCCGTTGGGCATTTAATATGTGATTGCAATATAAAGGTTCTCGAATAACTTGGAGCATTTGTTCTCAGAAAGTACTTAGCGACGATGACGTCTCGCGGCGATATGCACGTCATATTTTGCCGTCTACATCGTTCGTAGCTTAGTTTGAAAAATTTCAGGTCGACCTGAAAAATTACCCGATGTTTGCTATTCATGGTGGGTCTTGGCAAGCCTGGCGATTTTAGGAAAGATCCATTGGATCGATAAAGTAAGTTTTCATCAAGAAACGTATTATTATTGTGCGCAGTAGCCCGACTCTAGTATCTGAAGAGTCATAACCAAAGCGATGTTCCTTTGTTATTTTCCAAAAGACCTGAAAACACTTGTTGCTTTTTTGGGTTTAAAATATTTAGCTGCACAAAATGTTTCATGCATTGCAGCTTGCGCTGGGTGATCCTGAAGGAGAATCACGACACTGTTTCTAAATACATAGTGAATCAGTCAAATAGAACTAATCACATAGCATAACGATTAGAGGACGCGGTACGGTCCCATAAAAGCATCATAGTGGGGTTCTGGTAAAGAATTAAATTCCAGACACGCAGTGATTGGAAAAATAAGTGTAGGAATACGAAGCCACTCATGATTAGAAAGCTGTATGGAAATCGTACACCGACGGTCGAGAAGATAACTGGCGGAATTAGTCTGCAAAGCTCACCAAGCTTAAGTAGTGCTCTGTGCCGGCGCGCTAAATAATTACAGCACCGTTCGTGAACAAGGTCGTACTCCGATTCAGATTTCTTCACATTTTTCTGTAGTAGTTGTAATGGAAGTTTTTCGAAATAATTGGTTATTGTTGCACGGTTGAGTTACAAACAACTTTAGAGATTCGTTTTTACGGATTTAAGACATTGACAATAAACTAATGGCTGTCGGAAATCAAACCAACAACAAACTGCCATAGGGTAGCTAAGTAGCATACTTCTACGGATTGAACAGGTTCTATGTCAAACTGCAATAAATTGATATGCTTGATAATTTTTTTGTTGTAGGATGCTCTGATTCGGTTTATTTACGCCAGTCAAGATGTTGAAACCGGTGGATTTTCCGATCGTCCTGACGACATGGTATGATCCGTACTTTTCTTTGGGGGAAATGATTGGTTTTTATAAATGGTGGTATTGTAGCCCGCGTGAGTCCTGACTACGTTGATTTGGGGTTGTTCACTGTGTCTAAAGCCCAACGCCAGTTTAGTGGAATAATGTGGTTTTAAATTTCTATGTGGAGTTGGTAGTCAAACGTAGTTTTCCCAAAAATTTATTATAATAATCATACATGAATTACACATAAACATTCACTTACGTAAAACACAAGATAAATTCCACGATCACACGATTCACCGATACACCGCTTGAGATAATCCTCGAAATTATACGAATAGTGCGTACCTCCGATTGCGAGAACTGAATTGCCTAAGCTTAGCGCGCGTGAGCTTAAATAAACTTTTATCCCGGACCAAAAACCTAGGAATTTCTCTAAAGCGAGGTTTACGCATTTAAGAAGTAGAAATTCTTGAAATTGAGAAATCCGCTCCCAAACTTAAACGAAAATTTGCGCGTTAGAGAATATCTTTTTATAAAATTCTTGGAATCCCTAACTCAAAACAAAATTTGGAAAATCCAACAGAAATACACTTACATTTCCGCTAATGTAAGTGTAATAGTTAAGGCACCCAGGGCTTACACTCAAATCCGATAGGTACCTAAACTATAGCCCTGCACACAAATTTTAAAATTTTATATTATTTTACACTCTCTTAATCTTAATAATTCCAAGAATTAATAAAATTATTAGGGCCAGAAATCACCGAGGGGATGAGGTCCGTAAGTCCTTAACGGGCGGGCCAAATGATGCCAAATTTGGTATGTGTAATCTACAACGTGCCCTATGGCATTTGGCATCAAAATCCACATATGTCCAATCCACCCCCCTGTCCAGTTTTGTAATACACACAATTCGCACGTAATGAACAGGCAAACTATTTCACACACACTCTCACCACCTATACAAACTATACATGAAATATGTAGTCATAAACACACATAGAGAAAATACAGTTGATATACAAGATCATCCAACTTCACGTCTCTTATTATTATAACTCCAACAGATATGCATTAAACTACTTCACAGTTAATACATGCGCACACATAATAGCATACACGCATAACCAATATCATCAAAAACCAATGACGTAGTTTCAGACAAGAATTTTCCCACCAATATTTACTATGAAATAGATGTGTTCTAACCAGCCCAGAAATAAGACCAACCTGTATCAAGATTCAAATTGTAGAGATTAATATGTCACAGTATTTTATAGTCTCATCAAAGATTTAGATTTATTTTTTAAGTATTTACATATTTTCAGCAACATACTTAGGCATATTGGACTTCCTTGAGAGAGAAAAATTCATTGTTTTGTCGAACTCTACCTGAAGCACATTCGGTCGCACTCTTCCCAGCTCCAGCCTGGGCGGGCGTTCCTCTAGGTTACCGGGGGGTCGGAACCGTAAACCCAAGCTTAACTGTGGTTTTGTAATTATATTTTTTCGTATTTTTCATGTGTTTACAAAATGTGTATCGTTATACGTACTGAAAATGCCTATATCTTCAGGCCCCGCTTCATTTTACTGAGGATTTTGTCAAAAATAGGCGAAATATAACGTGTAGTATTGAGTTTTTTTGTTCGGACCATCGCTTTTGTGTCACCTCAGAATACATGGGGAAGTGGAGGACGTTGACCTGGGGGAGTTCGAAAATTCTGCTGTTCCCCACCTCCTCCTGTGTGGAGAGGCCAGATTACTATCCAACACAAAGCAACGTTACCGTCCAATATCAAGCTGAGCGGTATAATGTATGTGCCTTCTACACATATTAAGCCTGACCCTTTAGCCTAAACTAAGATGGTTATAATCAGACACTAAAACTAAAGTCGGGAATCATCGCCCCGAAACGCCTCCGGCTAAGGTGCTTTTTAAGAATTTAATGTTATGTCCGTCAGCTTGAGTTGGGCCGGAATAATAACGATGTACAACAACAAACGCCATTGATAAACGAATTCACATTGTGTCGCTTTATATTTGTGGTTTTTTAACGTTAAAACTAAAATAATAATTGATTCCGCATGTTCAGTTAAAAATTTCATGCTCACAAATTGAACCCCGATTTTTCGGCTTTTAAATTCCGGTCGTTTGATAACGCTTCAGAATTTTTGGTGCCGATTTACAGCGAGAAACTAAAAATTGTGCAAGATTGAATATTTTTGAAACTAAATTTTTTTAAATCACTGCAAAGCACCGCAATAAAATTTTGCCACCTTATGGTTTCTTTCTTTTTTTGGATAAAATTTTTTGAGGAGATTCAGCTTTAGTGCTGAAAATATGAATAACGCACCTTTGCTGAAATATATTGTGACGTTTCATTTTCGATTTAATCAGAATGTTTTGTGGCCTAAATTTGTTACATTGGTATTGCATAAAATGATCTGGTAGATTTTGATTAATTTTATAGCCTGATCCGTTTCATACCGTATTCGGCTTGGCCGGCCTGTCGTTACTCGGTATCCGAAGCTTGAAAAGGATCAATCCCGTGTTTTGTATGCCACAAGATGTTATCGATCGCGCGGGGATTGGCGTTCAGTTGCTATGATCAAGCAAAAATTTAGCTGTTCACATTGTATTTATGGGTCATTTCACGAAACCATGTCATTTTAGTCGGGGGGGCTACATCGGCACTTTTTGGCCCATACCACCAGTCTTTTGTAAGGAAATTTAATGTCGCTGTGAGATGTAGTAATAGCATATCCGACGATCATAACGAGGTATAATGGACCTCTGTACCCCAAACATAGCAGGAGCCAGAGGCCCTCAACCCGGGTTGGTCAAATGAAGCCAAAAACACATGTCCTAATATAAACGTTCGCCGTATCGCTAGCACGTGATACATATATGTGTTTTTCATTTCACTGTGATCCTTTGGTATTCGATAATTTTTCCGGAAAAACTTGGGAGTAAGCATCGACACTGAAGCTGACGTCAAGCTTCCGAAAATTTTTTTTCGTGACATGTAGCCCCCCCCCGACCAAGGTCAAATCTGGCAGCTTTCAGACGCTGGTAAATAACGTAAAAGTGTACTTGCGCCAAAAATGCTATATAACGGTAATCGCAATCAGTACAGGTGTTATTGAAAAAAAGAATATCAGCGTCTGTCCATGTGTTATTTCATTATGAGGTCGAAGGTCATAAAATGCCAAAAATGGGGTATGCAAAATGCAGCCCCCCCCCGACCTGACCAAACTTAAATTTAAAAAAGCCAAATTTAGCATACAGTCTTACAATAGGCCGGATATAAACATAGTAAAGCCCCACTAGAATCGACCCATCTTTTAAAAATTTTTAATGAAAATGTAGCCCCCCCCCCGACCGCATGTATAATAGAAGTAATCGAAGGTCGCAAGAATCATATTAGTATATAAGTTCATCATCATTGCACTATGATATGGGGCCGTGCTGTGAACTGGGCAGCTAGGAAACCCTTCTGCCTGCCCGCACATCTATTACACGCATTGTCCTTGGTATCATCACTTAAATGTAAACTGGTCATAGATTAATTGTATTTGTTTTACACCAGCTTACATCTAGAATGTATAGAAGTAGCTAAAGTTTGGCGCGTTGCATGTTGTAGGAAGCTGTAGCCCCCCCCCGACCTGAGGTGTAGCCCCCCCCCCCCGACTCAACATATCGGGGTGCCATTTTTTACAAGGCCTAAGGATCTGCCTGAAATTTTTTCTCAGACGTCCCCCGCTCATGGTTGGTTTGTGAGCATAAAATAGTATCTGTAGGTGCTGTCTCCGTTGCGCTAGAAAAACTGCGACAGGCTTGTTCTAAATTGGTCGATTTTAACCCCAATAATGCCCTAGCAGCATCAATTTTAGGTCGCAAGTGCTCCAAATGGCTTGACTAGGACCGTTTTGGATGGACTTGCATAAAAATAGACCATGGTTCGCGTGTCACTCCGTCAACACTACAGAATAATGACTTATCTCGGATTAAAATTTGACCCCCAGGGGGGCCCTTTCCAACCCCTGTAGCAGGTTTCAGGTAGCTCGTTTTGCATAGAGACCTCGATATTCGAAAAATTCAGGGTTTTTTACATCGGAAGGGGTCTAGACACTGTACATTCGAAAACGTTTCATTTTGGCTTCAAAAAGTAGTTTCAAAAGTACATGGTTTCGTGAAATGACCCTTATATATTCCGAAGTTTTTGTAAAAATTAAACGTGACACTGTTTCGTGATTTTATGCACTTGTGTCTGTAACAAAAATGTACATTTTGGCCGGTTAGCAGTTAAATCATTCCGCGATTATAATCAGGTTCAACTGTTTGAAAATCCAACGAAACTTCGTTCGATGTGGGCAAGTCGGTTTCACATGTTCAAACTTTTTGCTAAAAGTTTGATCGAAATAATGTAATCAAGCATCTTTTTTTGTATTTTTAGTGAATTTGAACGTGCGAATACCGTTCAAACTTTTGACGCTTGTTATTTTAGCCGATCAGACAAAACGAACATGTGTTGACAAAGTTTTGAGCTCAATTCAAAAAAGAAATTTTCAAACATCGCGAGTTGCAGTATTTTTCTATTATGAATCACTGTCAAATTTTGAACAAAGGATTTCAAGAGTGAACGCACCTTTGGTTTTCGCTAAAATGAAAATCGGATGTCTCCTATAAATAAACTAAATAAATTCGATGGCATGAAAATGAAAAGCAATTGTCTACGACTGGCGGTTAAGTTCGTTCGTTGTATTTAGTTTAAGCGCAGAAACATGTAAATTTAGTTACCCGCAGCTGCTCAAAAAATCCTTCGATGAATAGCATATTTCATGTAATACTTCTCATTCATTCCGTTAGAGTAAAGATTTTGGTTATAATTTTCTTGAATGAGCGTACAATCATTGATATAGACATGGTAAGTATAAGAATTTAGTGATTTCTCTGTTGTAGGCGTGATTAGACCATACCTCGGAAGTTATAGTCGGGGCCTGAGCGGCCCCCCGGCTCGCCTGATTGGGTTCCGGGTTTTGCCGGGGGGGTTGCCTTTTATAGCTCAAATACGGCTGCCGTCTATTGTAGGAAAGGAGTCATAATTCTCGGTGAGTAGTCACAAATCATCTGACGGAAGTTGCAGACCAATGTCAAATTGATATAATCTAAGTGGTTTGACTTGGAGACGAAGGGGCGCAAGTGGTCTGGGGAGGTGTCACACAAATCTTAAGTGGCCGCGCAACAGGGTAGGTTTTTGCCGGAAAAATTAGGCGAAGCTTTACTTCTCGGCGAAAAATAGCAGGAAACAGTTTTATGCGATTTTTAATCCCCTTGTTAGTTAAAGCCTTAATTACTGAAAAAGGTTTAAAACCGCAATGTTGTCACATAGAATTTGCAACCACAAAGCGCAGCGGCGCTCTAATCGTTCTAAGCGCCAGGGTTATGTGAAAACCACACGATGGCTATATCGATGGAGAAGTGCATATAAGTATTTGGGCCTATGTAACCTTTAGGAGCGGAAACGAAATGCATGCTATGCCGTTCTCGGCCCATGTCAACTTTAGGGGCTTTTCGACTGTCCCATTGACAGTCAATTTATATTTTATGTGTGTCTATAAACGTTACTGTGTGTGTCTACTTGAATCGTCCGTTCTAAATGACCCGATTATCCCAACTTTTCCGATTGCCCCAGTTGGGAAATTGGGACAGTTTGGACAATCGAGACAGTTAGGACAATCGGGACAGTTAAGACACTCGGGACAGTTAGGTCAATCGGGACAGTTAAGACAATCGGGGCAGTTAGGACAATCGGGACAGTTAAGACGCTCGGCCCTGTTGGAACAGCTAGGACAATCGGGACAGTTAGGAAACTCGTGACAGTTAGGACAATCGGAACAGTTAGGACAGTCAGAAAAGTTATGACAATCGAGACTTCAGCTCACAAAATAAAGAAATCCTTGGATCTCGCAATGGTGTATTTTGTGGTAATCTGCTGTTAGTCATGTGCAATCTAAAGTGGTACCAAACACACCCTAGAACCACATCCAGTTGCATTACGTCCGCGAAGAGTATCTGACATCCAACAACTGTAGGATAGTTTCATTTATGACTTCACCATTACATAAAATTTGTTTGTATACATAAGCGAATCTTTAACTAAAAGCTTTTAATGTCACCGAATGGTCATTACCTGATTTGAAATAGCTAATTCTGGGTTAGCCATGAGCTAAATCAATTTTACTGTTAACTAAAATTTACTTGCAGGATATTGTGTCTGACGTCGAAAAACATCGAATCACTGTATATATAATAGATCATTGTCCAACTGCGACAACAAAATGTTTTCCCTACTAAGACGGAAAGTCTTCAACGCTAAGAGAAAGTAATGGAGTATAATACAAATCTGCCAGTGGGGGTTCACTTACACATGAAAGACGGTCCTTTTAATTTATCCCTGACGAAAAATTTTGTTATACCGGCACCACAGATGTGCTGCTAACTTATATTGACAAATCTCGATAACTTAGATGTTGTCCACTCAAGAAGCCCCATTGCATTATGAGGAGTTATGCTTGAGTACACTTCAGGTTGTACAATGGGACTGTTCATTTGTCAAGTCAGTTCACGAATGTAAAATTGATCAATGTAAAATACAATTATTTCTTATGTACAAGAACAAAGATTTGTGAGACAGCAACATGTAGGCATTATTTGACTTGGCATAGCATTTTTATGACCACATCCACGGAAAATGCGATTACCAATCGCGTTTTTGCACATACAACAGTACACACATAGACCCCGAGAATAGCTTCTTGATTCTTCATGTCATTCAGTGAACGCGAGCAATAGTTCGAAACGGAGAAATGCGCGTGCATGCAAAATTCGTTTGTACATCACAAAGCCCTTGTTCTAAAAATGTGAATACCGACGGCATGAATATGAACGTGAACGATTTAGCTCTTGCTTTTGATACCAGAACAACCATCGTGTATGCGCTAAAGTGGATGCACACGTTATGGCGCTGAGGCTGGGGCACAAGTGAATTGCTTGATGATAACGTGATAGCATATGGCATGAACATATCTGGTTGAATTTCTTTAGGTGTGAAATTCGGTTGCCCTATACGGTCAAACCAATGAGCAAAATATCTAGGTTTAATGGTAATGCATGTGTAAACTTTACGCTGCGACACCAACTGTCGTGTTTTGACATTATGAACAAAACGATGTTAGAGAACAAAACAGTCATTGGAATAACCAAAGTTTCGTTCGCGAACTCAGGGCGACTGATTGCAAATGGGGTAATTTTCTGAATTCAATTGAGGATTACACATCTGCTAAATATGGTTTGGTTATCTAGAGTCCCACTGAACCTTATTATACCTTTTGAAAGGATTTCAAGGGTTTTACGTTCGACGAACGTCGTTTCCAGAATTGTAGTTTGTCTTCATTTGTTAGGTTATGTGTCGCGTGCAAGCCACAAAGCATGGTGTATATTATAATTTTAGGCACGTCGAACACGACGATTTTATTGCCTACAATCACCACGAATAGTCCATTCTCTTTCCAGTGGTTTTGAATTTATTTAGTGTCGCTGAACACGATTTCAAGAATATAGTATTGCTTCGGTTATTGGGTTATATATAGCGTGCTAGGCATCAAGAATGGTCCATATATATGTTTTAGTACGCTGACACCAATAATCAAAATCTGCAACTTCGCTGAACAATCCTTTTTGAGTACATCTCCTTAGGCCGCCGCGAGCCTGAAAATGGTACGATAATCTTTTTCTAGAAATCAAGTTTTCAAATTTCCTCATGTTTTAATGTGTTTGCGAATTCAAGCAAGTGTTACACTTTATAAATCTGCTATATACGGCTGTGTTATCTAGAGCCCGGCCGGAACATTATATATATCTTTGAAACTATTTCAAGGATTTTAAGGTCGACGAACTTGATTTCCGGGATTGTTGTCTGTCTTCCATTGTTAGGTTATGTGTCGCGTGCAGGCAATCAAGAATGGTGATTATATGTTTCGACACGTGAATATGATGATTTTATTATCTACAATCACCACAAATAGCTTATGCCTTTTCCAGCAGTTTTCAATAGGTTCTGAGTTGCTGAACACGATTTCCAGAATATAGCCTATCTTCAGTTATTGGGTTATATATTGCGTTCTAGGCATCGAGAATGGTCCATATATATGTTTCGGTACGCTGACTACAATCATCGAATAAAACAATTAGGATCAAATTTTCGCGGCGAATAATTCCTCGGGTAGGCTCCTGTAAATATATGTAGTAGTCAACTTAACACCCATAATAGCGCTTTCAAAACACGTAAAAATTGTCACAACTGCCATTTTAACCCAAAATGAAACCCAATGTTGACATTCATCCACAAACAACATACTTTGATATTTACTCGCCGCGTGTGGCACAAATTATCACACCGCATTTAAATTTGTGCTACATACGTGGAGTATGTCAGCCCTATTCATAATGAATTTATGCAAAACTCAACTATTTAATAGCCCAAGCAATATGAACTTTGAAATTTGAGTTCATTGCGCTATTAAGTTATTTGAAACCCCCAACGGATCATCTACCCCATCCGAGGTGACAGGCTTTGGATGTATGATCTAACTGCATGTACATGAAGACTTATGCTAGCGCACATTCTTTGAATGGTCAGCATGATGCAAATATATCCTTCAATTTCACAGCAGTACCTAGCTCAGCATCAGTATATATATTCGAGTCGTACGAACCCTTTCTTGCTTTCATTCGCTACGAATTAATTAAAGAAACGATGTATGTGGAACAATCAGCGAACAAAATATTAAAGCGTATGTCAGATTTTCCCTTGTATTTGCACTGAGTTATCCGTTCAGGCGTTGAAGACTAATCAAGAACCTAAAAATGTACGCTTTGTTTGAATGTTTAAATATTGTATTGTAGTTACACTAAGACTCAATTAGAATATTTCCTTGTTCAGCAAATAACTTTGGCATATTTTTCGCGTAAAAATTAACTTATTCGTCCGTGAGCCATATAATGCGATATCTCGCTTCTCATAAGGGAGTGTCCACATTGCGTCCTGCCGAATCCGACTTGCACAATTTATTGAACATCGAGCGTTCGCACTCCATCCGATTTGATAGCGCTAGACAGTAGGATGATGCCTTGTGAAAATACATCGGTGTATATGCAGGATTTGGCCGGATCAGATCGAATATAATGTGAACGCGGAGTAATGCAACGCAGTAGGCTGGGCTTAGTGTACCGTTAACCGGTGGTATACTGAATCGAACATTACAAAGTTATGGAATGGAGATTCAATGTTATGTTTCATCTGATAGGACGAACCGGATTAAAGGTTTTCACATTCCGAGCCCACCAAAATATCTACAGTTCAAACCACTACAATTCATAAAATGTTTGAGCAAACAATATTTATTATACTACTAGGTTAGATGTAAAAGTATGACACGTCCACATTATTTTACTGAATATTCTTGGTTGTTGCATCCATCTCTCCAACTTTTATTATCTACAAGCTCTTGTACCATGTGTAACTATGTATGCGCGCAATCTGTATCAACCAGTCAAAATTTATTGAATTAACACAAAGAACGCGATTTTCAATAACATTGTACTCTAATTATATTGTGTAGCAGTAGCTAGCGTTCCGTTCGGTATTGAGCTGGTGTCAGGTTTGGTGCAAAAATAGCCATAAAAGATGCGTCCGTCGATAGCATTCAGCGCCGCCTGCCGACAGAAAGCAGAAGCGTCCCGAAAGAAACTTGGGTGCTGAGAATCACCAGGATGTCAGCAGAACTACGCGTTTATTAACACAATATTCAACCGGTACAGCTTCAGCTCTCTATATGAATTTAATCCAAATACACCATTGCGGAATCGAGAATATGATGTAGGCGAAGCAAATGTAACAGACATCAACTAGCAATAACAATTATAGGACTTACCAAAGAAACCGCATGTGATTGTATAATACGGACGCCATACTAATGCTATGTACCGCCGTTTATTAAGGTATCATAGCCAGAAAAGTTTAATAAGTTTAATTGTAACTGTAAGTATGTATACGGAACAGGAAACTGATTATTTTAAATCAATTGTTTTTTATAGCCTTGCAGACGGGCTTTGGTGACGTATACATAAACGGGTGTTTCCGTGTAGGGCGTTCGTGTTTCACTTCACACAATATTATTATGTCAGAGATTAAGGTTAGTAGCCGCAAATAAATTCCATACACAACAAAACGAATGCAATGATGCCATCATTCAACCGTTTTTACAAAATGACACAGTATTGTTTTAAAATATCGAATTTCACTTCCAGCAGAAATGTGCTTCAGTACAATAACTCCATATGTACCCTGAGTTCGGAATAAAGGGAAGTGGTCGATATCTATCAACGGATTCGCTTCCCCTAAAACGACCCCTTCAATGATCGATATTCGGCCCAAAGGCGTCGCAAGGGCGAACCTCCAATTGTAGCTGACCAATATGAAAGATTTAACGGATGGGTTATAAGATAATTAAATGCTGTAATGAATTAGATTAATGTATTTTAATGCAGTAAATGGATATTAACTTTCACATGTATTAATAAAAAATTGGGGATCATATATAACATGGATAAATACAAGGTAACAATGCTACGATGTAACATGTAAAATGCATATGTTTATTCTTGTAAAATTTTTGAACAAGGTTTTAACAATCTGTGCAGTTTTTACTGCTTTTACCGGAATGCCTTTCATGAAAATGCCATTATCACAATTTTTTTTAAAAATTTATCTGATAGAACAACCATAAAAAAACATATGCCGACTAGAAAAGTAAGCTTTTGTCATGTTAGAAGGTTTTGGTGATATAATACATTTGTAGAATTAGCGGAATTTGACTAAATAAGTGGTGTAAAAACTCTAATGCAGGTATAACTGGCTCGACAATTTTATAATTTGATTTTCATGTGGAAAATTTGTGTCCCAACGATTCTCAACTAATTTTATAATTCCAAAATGCCGTACAATTATCAGGAGATTTCTGCACATCAGATCAATACGAAATGGAAACTCTGCAGTCGTAGTTTGCAAAAAAACGGTTATAAACGACGAATCATTTATATTTTTATCATATAGCCAATGCAGACTTATTTAGATAAATAGGTTTTTTAGTTATTGGCATGTTGCAGAGTTGCGCTTCCAAATTTATATATGCCAAAGTATTTCGTGCCAAACTACCAGCCTCTTTCATCGACCCTGTATCTCCTATTTAGTTATGCAAATGAGAGGATAATTCAAGCAGACATGGATGGCATTATATTAAAAACAGCCTAGTACGGGGCAGGATCCCCCCGACTTACCCTTTGGCTTAGCATACAGGTCGTATAGAAATCTTACCTTACACTAAAGCGCTGGCTTAGTATGTCGAGGACGGTACAACTTATGCTGTTCAGCTTTTTGTCGCAAAGAAGTATCATATGATGGTTCCTTAAGAGGTTGCATTAAAATTTTTAATAATTTTGTTTTAGCAAGTCACTTTTGTAATAGTTGTAGACTACCCTATCGTATGCTTTTTAGTATATACTTTCGCAATACAATCAGCATACGCTTAAAACTTTAAGGTTTCAAAATTTTAAATGGTTTAAATGCTTAATTTTTCAACGGCCTGCGGCATAACTGCCGGCCGACGCCACTCTATCCGTCGGCGGCTTAAAGGCCGGCTGAATGTTGAATTCCTGCGCAACGGCGCGGTAAAATTCGGCCGACCGACCATCGGCTTTCGCCGCGATTGACCAACACTGCTCTGTATCTTCTTAATCTATTATTAAAGATTGCTATTTTAAAATATGTGAGGTCCCTACATAGAACAAAACCCTAAGCTTACTAATATATTGGCAGTCGGCATATAGTTTTGTGGCTATTATAACCGTTAGAATTGTAAAAAAACTCATGTGAATGTGATATTTTAGCATCAGATCGTATTTCGAAACAGGTAGTTATCATTAACTTAAAATTTGAAACCTTAAATTTTTAAAAATATGCCACCGACAGTTGTTGCGAAAGTATATAGTAAAAAACCAAAAAATAGTCTACAACTATTGAAAAGAGATTTGTTAAAACAAAATTATTAAAAATTCTAAATGCAATCTCTTGGAACCATAATATGATCCTTGTTTGCGCCAAAGTTAAGCTGAGCAGTCAAACTACCACTGCAGAGTTTCCATTTCGCATTGGTTTGATGTGCAGAAATCTGATTGTTGTAAGGCATTATGGAATTAAAAAATTAGTTGAGAATCGTTGGGACACAAATTCGCCGCATGAAAATCAAATTAAAAAATTGTTCAGTCAGTTATTCCTGCTTTAGAGTTTTTACAACAGTATGATATTTAATCAAATTCCGCTAATTCTACAAATTTTTTATATCATCAAAACCGTCTAACGTGACAAAAACTTTCCTAGTCGGCATAGTTTTTATGGCTGTTTTACCAGATAAATTTTTAAAACAAATTGTGATTATGACATTTTCATGAAAGGTATTCCGGTAAAAGCAGTGAAACTGCACAGACTGTTAAAACCTTGTTAAAAAGTTTACATAAATAAACATATGCATTTTACATGTTACATCGTAGCATTGTTACCTTGTACTATTCCCTTTACATGGTCACGAAATACAACCTATGCAATGAACAGTCGGTTTTAAAACCTTAAACACACGGTTTTAACAAGTGAAACAAAAAATCAGGCTTTGATGTTTTAAAACCATTTCTTACCCAGTAGATAGATAAATTCACAGTACACAGTTTTACTGGTATTTCATCAAGCAATCTACAATACTGTGTGAAATGTGAAACGCGTAGTAAAATATCACTTTCTGATATAGCTGAAACTATGCGTTAATTTTGTGCGATGCAACCGTTACACAATATGTAGTTTTATAACTAAGAATTAGGTGACAACACAGCACGGTCACTAAAATAGTGTCCGGGACATAGATTTTCATACCAGGTTTAGATTTTTATATACGTGCCAATTAGAAGACTTACGTTG
>JASANE010025710.1:0-20018 GCA_030248225.1 Trileptium ribeirensis
GGAACACTCATCAACTTTAGTCAGTATCTTCCTAAGCCCAACTTTTCTAAAGCAGCAGTCTTCGAGCACATTTTGATGGAACACTCATCAACTTTAGCCAGTATCTTCCTAAGCCCAAATTTTCGGGAATAACAGTCTTCATGCACATTTGGATGGAACGCTCGGCAACTTTAGCCAGTATCTACCTAAGCCCAACTTTTCTAAAACAGCAGTCTTCGTGCACATTTTGTTGGAACACTCAGTAACTTTAGCCAGTTACTTCCTAAGCCCAACTTTCCTAAAGCAGCAGTCTTCGTGCACATTTTGATAGACAACTCAACAACTTTAGCCAGTATCTACCTAAGCCCAACTTTTCTAAAACAGGAGTCTTCGTGCACATTTTGTTGGAACACTGAGCAACTTCAGTCAGTCTCTTCCTAAGCCCAAGTTTTCTGAAACAGCAGTCTTCGTGCACAGTTTGATGGAACACTCAGCAACTTTAGCCAGTATCTAGCTAAGCCCAACTTTCCTAAAGCAGCAGTCTTCGTGCACATTTTGATAGACCACTCAGCAACTTTAGCCAGTATCTTCCTAAGCCCAACTTTTCGAAAATAACAGTCTTCATGCACATTTAGATGGAACAATCAACAACTTTAGCCAATATCTACCTGAGGCCAACTTTTCTAAAGCAAACGTCGTCGTGCAAACTTAGACGGAAGAAATAGCAACTTCAGCCAATATCTACCTAAGCCCAACTTTTTTAAAGCAGCAGTCTACGTGCACATTTTGATGGAACACTCAGCAACTTTAGCCAGTATCTTCTTAAGCTCAACTTTTCCAAAGCAGCAGTCTACGTGCACATTTTGATGGAACGCTCAGCAACTTTAGCTAGTATCTACCTAAGCCCAACTTTTCTAAAACAGCAGTCTTCGTGCACATTTTGATGGAACACTCAGCAACTTCAGCCAGTCTCTCCTAAGCCCAAATTTTCTAAAGCAGCAGTCTTCGAGCACAATTTGACGGAACACTCAGCAACTTTAGCCAGTATCTGCCTAAGTCCAACTTTTCTAAAACAGGAGTCTTCGTGCACATTTTGATAGACATCTCAGCAACTTTAGCCAGTATCTTCCTAAGCCCAACTTTTCTAAAGCAACAGTCTACGTGCACATTTTGATTGAACACTCAGCAACTTTATCCAGTATCTACCTAACCTCAACTTTTCTAAAACAGCAGTCCTCGTGTACATTTTGATGGAACACCCAGCAACTTCATCCAGTCTCTCCTAAGCCCAAATTTTCTAAAGCAGCAGTCTTCGAGCACAATTTAACGGAACACTCAGTAACTTTAGCTAGTATCTACCTAAGCCCAGCTTTTCTAAAACAGGAGTCTTCGTGCACATTTTCTTGGAACACTCAGCAACTTCAGCCAGATCTTCCTGCACCTTTTCTAGCGCGTCTTCTAGTATATTCTCGGACAGATTTCAACAGCAGCTGAGCACATCCTCACAAGTCAAGCCATTAGCCGTAAGCAGTCCAACTTTTCTAAAACAGGAGTCTTCGTGCACATTTTGTTGGAACACTCAGCAACTTCAGCCAGTCTCTTCCTATGCCCAACTTTCCTAAAGCAGCAGTCTTGGTGCACATTTTGATAGATCACTCAGCAAGTTTAGCCAGTATCTTCCTAAGCCCAACTTTTTTAAAGCAGCAGTCTAAGTGCGCATTTTGATGGAACACTCAGCAACTTTAGCCAATATCTACCCAAGCCCAACTTTTCTAAAGCAAACGTCGTCGTGCAAACTTAGACGGAAGAAATAGTAACTTCAGCCAATATCTACCTAAGCCCAACTTTTCTAAATCAGCAGTCTTCGCGCACATTTTGATGGAACACTCAGCAACTTCAGCCAGTCTCTTTCTAAGCCCAACTTTTCCAAAGCAGCAGTCTCCGAGCACAATTTAACGGAACACTCAGCAACTTTAGCCAGTATCTACCTAAGCCCAACTTTTCTAAAACAAGAGTCTTCGTGCACATTTTGTATTCATGCCAGTATCTACCTAAGCCCAACTTTTCTAAAACAGCAGTCTTCGTGCAACGTTTTGATGGAACACTCAGCAACTTTAGCCAATATCTAGCTAAAACAAACTTTCCTAAAGCAGCAGTGTTCGTGCACATTTTGATAGACCCCTCAGTAACTTTGGCGAGTATCTTCCTAAGCCCAACATTTCGAACATAACAGTCTTCATGTACATTTGGATGGAACAATCAACAACTTAACAACTTTAGCCTAAGGCCAACTTTCTAAAGCAAACGTCCTCGTGCAAACTTAGACGGAAGAAATAGCAACATTAGCCAGTTACTTCCTAAGCCCAGCTTTTCTAAAGCAACAGTCTACGTGCACATTTTGACGGAACACACAGCAAGTTTGGACAGTATCTTCCTACGCCCAACTTTTCTAAAACAACTGTCTCCATGCACGTTTGCATGGAATAATCAGCAATTTTGAATAGTATCTTCCTAGCTCAACTTATCTAAAACAGCGAGCGAAATGCATTAAAAATCTAGCTTCTATAATTCTATCGTTATGAGACTATCCGATAACGGTAGAGGCGTGATTATGTTAGATAAATGGCAAAAATGAATGACACCCTGAATAACACGCTACATTTTCGAATAGCCAAAGATAAAAATGCTTTTATTTACACTTTGGCAGAAATGAGGCTTTTTGTAAATCAGCTGCTTTTTCGTTTCAAAAAGCTTAAATATATTAACAAATGTTTTGCCGTATTTGAAGCTTCACCTTCCGGCTCACGTATGCCATTTTTATAACGCACCAAAAAACCCCCGAAACACCAACACTCCTTAAGGCCTATACTTTCTTGAGTTAATTCCCTAACGCACAAAAAAAAGCTCTGCTCCTAGCACCAATTATTTGAGCCATTGTCAAGAATCCAGTACACCGCAAATCGCTCTTGCGATTTTGCACATGAAACTCCTGATTTACGCGGTAATGATTGCTTTTGCGCTAGCCTGGACGTGGCAGCTTTATACGTGATCGAGCCCACTGAATAAAAGTTAGTTTTAATCATAGAATCCATTAATAACAACGCAATATGTCTTCCTATGCCGGCTAATGAGCTCATTAAAGCCGCATTTATATCGAAAATATGCATTTTGTGATCAACAGAATTAGTTTCCACAAAATTAATGATATCGCCACGGGCACACCTTTAGGCCCTACGCTCACTAGCATTTTTAGGTGTAAATCTGAAGCCAATTGGCTCTCAAACTTTCCTCAAAAGTCTTCTCCGACATATAAACGTAGACAACAGCTTCGTGGTATTCAATTCCGAAACACAATCAGACGATTTTCTGAATAACCTTTAATATACAACACAACAACCATCAAACTCAAATTAGAAAAGGGAAATAAACAATTAATTCCGTTTCTTGATATTAAGATTTTCAAACAAAATAAAAAAGCTCATCATGTTAACGTTCAAAAAATAGGCATTTCGCAGGTCTTTTAACGCCAAAGGGAAATAAACAATTCCGTTTCTTGATATCAAGATTTTCAAACAAAATAAAAAAAGCTCATCATGTTAACGTTTAAAAAATGGGCACTTAGCAGGTCGTTTAACGCCAAAGGGAAATAAACCATTAATTTCGTTTCTTGATATCAAGCTTTTCAAACAAAATAAAAAAAGTTATTCATGTTAACGTTCAAAAAATAGGCATTTAGCAGGTCTTTTAACGTCAAAGGGAAATAAACAATTAATTCCGTTTCTTGATATAAAGATTTTCAAACAAAATAAAAAAAGCTCATCATGTTAACGTTTAATAAATGGGCACTTAGCAGGTCGTTTAACGCCAAAGGGAAATAAACAATTAATTCCGTTTCTTGATATCAAGCTTTTCAAACGAAATAAAAAAGCTCATCATGTTAACGTTCAAAAAATGGGCACTTAGCAGGTCTTTTAACGTCAAAGGGAAATAAACAATTAATTCCGTTTCTTGATATCAAGATTTTCAAACAAAATAAAAAAAACCTCATCATGTTAACGTTTAAAAAATGGGCACTTAGCAGGTCGTTTAACGCCAAAGGGAAATAAACAATTAATTCCGTTTCTTGGTCAAGATTTTCAGACAAAATAAAAAAGTTCATCATGTCTACTTTCAAAAAATCGGCACTTAGCAGGTCTTTCAACGCCAAAGGGAAATAAACAATTAATTCCGTTTCTTGATATTAAGATTTTCAAACAAAATAAAAAGCTTATCATGTTAACGTTCAAAAAATGGGCACTTAGCAGGTCTTTTAACGCCAAAGGGAAATAAACAATTAATTCCGTTTCTTGATATTAAGATTTTCAAAAAAAAATAAAAAAGCTCATCAGATTTACATTCAAAAAATCGGCACTTAGCAGATCTTTCAACGCCAAAGGGAAATAAACAATTAATTCCGTTTCTTCATATCAAGATTTTCAAACAAAATAAAAAAAGCTCATCATGTTAACGTTCAAAAAATAGGCATTTAGCAGGTCTTTTAACGCCAAAGGGAAATAAACAATTCCGTTTCTTGATATCAAGATTTTCAAACAAAATAAAAAAAGCTCATCATGTTAACGTTTAAAAAATGGGCACTTAGCAGGTCGTTTAACGCCAAAGGGAAATAAACAATTTCGTTTCTTGATATCAAGCTTTTCAACCAAAATAAAAAAAGTTATTCATGTTAACGTTCAAAAAATAGGCATTTAGCAGGTCTTTTAACGTCAAAGGGAAATAAACAATTAATTCCGTTTCTTGATATCAAGATTTTCAAACAAAATAAAAAAAGCTCATCATGTTAACGTTTAAAAAATGGGCACTTAGCAGGTCGTTTAACGCCAAAGGGAAATAAACAATTAATTCCGTTTCTTGATATCAAGCTTTTCAAACAAAATAAAAAAAGTTATTCATGTTAACGTTCAAAAAATAGGCATTTAGCAGGTCTTTTAACGTCAAAGGGAAATAAACAATTAATTCCGTTTCTTGATATCAAGATTTTCAAACGAAATAAAAAAGCTCATCATGTTAACGTTCAAAAAATGGGCACTTAGCAGGTCTTTTAACGTCAAAGGGAAATAAACAATTAATTCCGTTTCTTGATATCAAGATTTTCAAACAAAATAAAAAAGCTCATCATGTCGACGTTCAAAAAATAGGCATTTAGAAGGTCTTTTAACGCCAAAGGGAAATAAACAATTAATTCCGTTTCTTGGTATCAAGCTTTTCAAACAAAATAAAAAAGCTCATCATGTTAACATTCAAAAAATCGGCACTTAGCAGGTCTTTTAATCCGATTTCTTCAGCTAAACTCTTCAACTATAAAACAGGCTTAATCAATTACCTATCAATACACGGCGCGTTTGAAATCAATATAATTAAATTGCAAGTTAACATACCCAAGAAATAAAATTTATGCTAAATGTTTTTGCAAACAGGAGTTTTCCGAATCATGTGACAACTAATAACACAAGAACTTTTATTAATAATAAATGATTCAAATATAAACTTCGAACGCAGTTTATATATTGAAACTGACCGAAAATATATCTTTAGACGTTTCAAACCTGAGCCCGAATTGTGTTAGAGCTTTACGATTTCCGATAGTTCATACACACAGTTCGAAAACAGTTTCTGAAAAGTTGTAGTTACCATTTGCCGATCCTCTAAATTCATGCCGTTTTCGATGCTTGTAGCAAAATAAGACACCGTTTTAGCTTCAAAGACAAAATACATGATGCGCTTAAACGTTTAACGTTGTCTACGATGTCAATTGTTTTGATGGTGAAGCAGACTATATTGGATTTTTAGTTCACTTTTGGTAACACGAACTTCCGAGTATCTCTGTAAATCAGCTAGAAGCAGCCAAATAATCTACAAGGACGTAATTCGGCCATTTACCAACATTCTCAAAGCAGTGCTCAAGCTAAAGAGTTCAATTTTGCAGTAATTAGGGACTGTTCGAATAAAAAAAACATAGCCACTAATTTCTCAGAATTGTAGTTGAGAATTCAACATACAGTACCAAAAAAGACTTTTCGACTCTCCGACCATAAGGCCCAATATAATGTTTTATAATTGATCTCCTGTACGATTTGGTATAAAAATATCTTAACATGTAATATATATAGTATTCATACAAATTAAGCCGTTTAATGTAAAAACAATTTCTAAGCATACATATATTTCACCCACAGGGTCGTATAAACTTATCAGATATGTAGGTAGTGGATTTTTCAAACCAGCTTGTAAAACGTTGAAATATATTAACGCCGCGTTCATACTAAGATGCGTGCAGCGCCTATACACCGTGTTGCAGTTTTTTACAATTTGTTTAAAATTTGTTTCATACAGCCCCGAAATGCCGGTAATACTCATTAAATACTCATTAATACTAATTAATTAATTAATACTATCATTAATACTATCATTAATTACTACTCATTAATACTATCATTAATTACTACTCATTAATACTATCATTAATTAATGTAATACTCATTAAATACGATTAAATCTGTAAGCGTCAAAGAATATCGCTTCTATAATTAACGAGAACACTGGCTAAAAAGTATTTATTTGTGTATATTTAATGCAAAAAAGCCTAGTATCAGCAATTTGGTGAAGTTTTGGAGTATGTGTATGCTGCAATCATTTATGAGATTCGATTATGATTGAAATCAAAAAGCCACTTCCACGTTAACATTAAGTTGGTAGTTTTTAGTATACCTGTGTCATAAGATGCGGTCATATCGGTTGGGCTGCGGTATCGTTTTCACATATATTGTTATATATTGTTTTAGAAATCGTAAATTAACTAAAAACATTGCTTCCTTTCGTTATATGTGACCGTGCATTTGTTAAATCGAACACAAAAAAATTGATGCTAACATAATATCAGCATCAGGGTATTAGAGTATGTTAACAGAGGTTCGAACCGGAAAGGTTTAGGTAAATTAGCGTTCTAACCACGAATAAACTTCTATAAGCTATATCCTCCCGAGATTGCTTGAGATCGGAAGACAAAAACTAAAAATGTTGCAGTAACCAATGAGCCTATAACATTAATACCAGCTACTAGCTATTGCTTTTACTACTATATTCTCATTAGTTACTGACGTTCATTTAATTGCAATCCCTGATACACTTCTATAGAACCTTTGGACGTTCGAACGACCACATCATGGGATAGGCTAAACTAGACAAATTAGTCGACCGAGTATCATACGCTTCGACAAATTTCTATATATTATAAATGTTTTCCGTTTAAGAATGTTAGATTAAACAGTACGGACAACTGTTTTTTATACCGATAAAGCTTGTAGTGCATAGTTTGCTTAGTTTGTCTTTGCTCGCATTGAAACGCTCATTATAGCGATTTGATTTGATACGCATTAAGGTACATTAAAAGTGTTTTCTCGTGACAATTGGAGGTTCCTTAATTATTCTTAAGTAACAGCTTCTGAATATATGAGCCACTTCCGTGATCGCACTCTCAAATGTTGCAGTTATGACTCAGTCCACTGTTCCCGCACTGATTTTTTTAAACATTATACTATCATTTATTGTGCACTAAAGTACTAGCAAATATAGGAACTTTATCATGCATCAAGATTACAGTTCAAATTTCTTTCGGTTACCCTAAACAGTAAGTATTGGTTAGCCGAATTCAATATTTAATATTTTTAAGGCAATTTGGCTGCAATATTGTGGCATTTTTTGTCAGATTGTGTGAGAAACTTATTACATACCCGACAAACTCAGGAAACATATTTCATACAATATTTGACAAACTTACAGCTGCGCCAGATCTCGAGTTCGAGTTGTTTGATTGCAAGCAGCAAATACAGTCCAGTGTAATATGTAGGAGGTTTTGATCTACTCTGAAGGAACTTCGTAAAGCGACCGATTAATTCAGCACGATACGAACATGCGTCATATAACGCTTCGCACTGTGCGTTGTTGCGAATTAATAGCGTTAAACTGTAGGCAAAACTGTGCTGAAGGCTACTGACTGTATGAATACTTAAGAACTTGACAGTTTTATGCACTTTACTGTCCGCTGACATGCCATAACGGCAAATGCGATTTTATTAGTTCGACCACATGTAAAAGAATGCTAAAAATTCGGACGATAACCAATGTATAGAATCAAATGTATATAATGTCATCAGGATTCGGTATTAACAGTGTTCAATATCGTAAAGTTAGCGAGTGGATGCTCTAATAATAGTTTAATACGACGAAATAGTTTCAGATCACGGTGATATGTCTACTTTTATCCATTCTTCTTTCTTTGTAGCGTTTTGAGGATCGCCTGCGCAGATGCCATTAGACTGATGTTCAGTCATAACTACAGATGTAACATATGAGTTTTTGAGAAGATAAATATTATTAACCGTTTGGTTGAATATCATACGTCACATCAAACAAATCGTTCGCCCGTGCCTTCTGTGTTTAGTTTCAGATGTTTGGCAGAGGTCCGATACTTACGCATACGGAATTCCTCAAAGTCTAATGTGATCGATTAGAAGACCACGATAGTGTGAGTCCTCTTAATTGGTTTATCGATTACAAGTGAACTGTCAAATTCCACTTTCAATAACAGCTATTTTATAATAAAAATTCATTTACCATATTGTCTAAAGTATATACTTAGCTAGTGAGAGCTTTATTTTTAAACATGACTTTCCAATCAAAAATTTTTCTCTGGATGCCGCGCCTGTAAAAACCAACGATCCAAGCGTAGCATCTAAGTAGAGTTGAGGCTAATCTATATTATTCAGATGTTAAAGTCGATTCTGATCTTGTTGTTTATTCAAATCAAATACCAACTCTTTATTCATTGTACATAAAGTGTGTTGTATCATAAGTGATCGTAGATCTTAAGTGTCGAAGGTCCGTCAGCTTAGGTGGGTAGATGATAGGCGGTCGGCTGGGGTGGGTGGTGAATTTTCGAAATTTTAAGGAACTTTATAGGTACTCAAAATTTTGTCCTTTTAAATTGCAAGTTATAAAAAAACTATTATATTTTTATTTACTTGACTTAAATTTCAAATTTGTAACTAAATTGTAACAAATTGGAATCGAATTGAGTACGGATTGCATTGAATTGAATATAGCGAGCGTGGTCTGAGAACGAGAACGACAGATAGCTGAATATACAATTAATGTTACAGTCTGAAACAGCTCGTAAATGACATCTATTCGGATATTTTATACTGGCAGGTGCACTTTTTTTACATACATTTTAGAACTAGAAACGATTTTAATTTTTTTATTTCCTAAAGTATTAGGCCAGTTGAGAATTTCCAACTGAAACAACCTTTGCTATATTGACGATTGCTTATCATTTTTAGAGAGAACTCTATAGTATCAGCAGTGCTGAGCGATTGCATTTTTTAAGTATGTCATCTGAAGGTTGGGCTCTTTTTAAAGCTCTGTGTGTTCTCAATCGATATTACTCAAACAGAATTTGATAAAATTTTAAATATGTATTTTTATAAAATTTTTCGTCTGTTGACATATAATAAAAACCAAAGAATCCATTGTCTGACTCAGATTTTGAAACGGAGTGATGTTGCGTTATTCAGAGTCAACCGATGCTATCTGTATTTTACTGTTTATTAAAATATAGAAGTATTGTATAATTTCATAATAATAATAGAAAATATGCAAAATTATACTAATAGCACCCTACCGCAATTTCATATAGTCATATTATATGAAACAAAACGTTTTGATATATTATGCAAACGAATAAGTGAAAAAAACCAAGAATGCACAACTTAATATTTGGAGAGAATTTTTTGTCAATTTGACGGTGTTTAAATAATATTTGCAGTCGTAAAATTTACACTACAAAAGCAGCAAAATTTGAAATTGAATATATATTAAATTTCGTTAAAACTCAACATAAGTAAGGCCCACGACAGGCTGTGGGGTGTGATTTTATGTCGTTTAAAAAGAATAAATTTTTGTGTGGGGAGTTCGGGATGCTTTAACTCCTACCCGCCTCTCCAACTAAGTCTTAGGCATAGACTTAAGGCTCATATAAGGATTTTAACTTAAGAAAAGACCTAGCCTTTGTCTAAGTATATCGAGATCGACACTACCGGCATGTAGATCAGGTAATACAGACCTTCGTCAGCCAATTAAGTCTTGATATCGTTTTTATATTTTTCGCTCATTTTTGTAAATTGTTTTCTCAGTTTTGCGTTTTATTCCGTACTATTTTTTACACGCCATTGTTATAATAAAATATATAATTGATAATTTTGCCTTTTGTAAGGCACTAGAAAAAATAAAAAAATCTAGTACGTACAACTATTTTGCTCAGAATTTTTATTGCTCTAAAGTAGATGTCTAATTTTTTAATTACCAAATTTAAATATATGAGCGAAAATTTTGATATCGCTTTTTTAGCTCTCATTTTGCCGTTTGGTGCCAAACGTTGGTATTGCGAATCTAATCTTTCTTCTGCTGTTGAAATACATATTAAGACATTTTTTATTTTTATATATAATTTTAAGTGTGTTTATTTTAATTTATTAAATGGAAAAAGTTGTTTGAACTATTAATTGCGCTGGGATTGTCTGTAAGAGCCCCGTTACTTCATTGTTCATAGCAGAGATGAAACCGGGTGCCCCGAATGCCCGATCATGGTAGTGCTCGTAACTTGGTGACCCTTTCATAGTAGTGATCTTGGGATCTTGCGATAAGACCATTTCCTGAGCAGCCAATGTGTAATAATTCTGTGAATTCGTATAGAAACGGATGTTGGAAAGATGAATACCTGCTTGGAAAACCGCAATTATATACGATTACAATAGGACATTCGGCAAGGCCTTGTCCTGAGACTACTATCTCGGACATAAGTAAGTAGATGTGCCATTGGAAGTAGCTTTGTTATGCTACATTTGTGCCAATTGCAAACATCACGGAAGTTGGAAGTATTTGCAAGTTGAATACGAAACTGGTGTGAAAAGGAACACGTCTGTTGTCCAGGACTTCAAATCTTGTTTTAGGGCTGCACGGTATAAACGTGCCCCACAAAATATCCCATTTCATCCATCCGCCCTTCTGTTTCGGTCCTTAATTCAAATTTAGAGCAGCCGTGGTCGAAAATATTAGTTTACATGCACTAGAGTTTCCACTGTGTTACTGCGGAAGAGCAGGACAGGCAAAGGAGAAGACAAAATACACTATTCCGTATGCTGAGTACATCGCAGAAGAGAGAATGCTACGCTATGTTCGGCTACTGAATCTGACGGGGTGTCCACAAGGTGACCCGGTGACTCGATCAGAGATGTAACCCTAAATGACCCGATTCCATCGCTGGTACATCGCATAGCATCAAAGTGAGTTGATCGTGGTTTGCGGTGTAGTGGTAGTGCGTAAGTTTTGCAATCAAGAGACCCGGGTTCGAATCCGAGTTTTATTGCTCGTAGTGTCTGATGCCTGAGGCATTGAATTTATGTCTTCTAAAGCAGTTTGTAGATTACTCGATCACCAATAAAAATCATTTGTCATTCATACAGCTTAAGATGCGTTAATGAGTTGAAACTTTTTTGCTCAAATTTGTACTGAAAAAAATAAAAATAATATAATATAAAATTATAGATTAAAATTTGAGTGCTAAATTTTTAGGTAAACGCATTATTGTTCTTGATTGGTTAAATATAATTGTTAAAAGTTTCAACAGTGTTCACAATTACAAATTCATGAAATATGCCAAAAATTGCATTAAAATTTTTATCAAAATTTGAGCTAAAAGTTTGAACGTGCCAACGCAGCTGTACGCGTATATAATCAGTGATAAAAGTTGCTAAAGTGAGAACCACTCATGTGCCATACGTCTGGTACTAGAGGGATCGATGTTACATTAGCATAGAAACTTCACCATCACCCTTGGAAAACCAGTGCGTTAATGGTTCTTTGGCTCATACCATAGAGCTGGTAGCGTTAATTTAAACACTGCCGTAAAACATGTAATTTCAAAACTATTATGAGTCCAAATGTATTTTGTCAGATTTATTGTGACTACCTTGTAGCTCGCCTTTTAATAATCAACCACATCTACATCAACAACGAGCATTACTGGACACGATAATATAATAACTAGGTGACCAATTTTTTTGTGAGTTTCACCGTTTAACACTTTATTTCCTGAATTAATTAACATTTTGGGTATCGATGAACAATTATTGGCCGTCGTGAGGTATCGAACTCCGAACGCTTGGGTGAAAGCCACGTTTAATACCCTTTAAGTTATCTCGCCGCTATTGCATCTGGAAGGCTTATCGCGAAGCGAACGGACACCAGTATGCGTGCTATCGTCCAGTATTCGTTGCATTTACTTTTAGTACAGCATATTCAAACGTAATTAGTTGTTGTCAAACGACGTTAGGAGTTAAACGGTTGATAATCCATTTTTGAGTCAGCAAATGTTAAAGTCCGATAATGGGGGTGTGGGCGTTTGAGTAGGTTTAGTAGTAAAGTTACTAGTCTTTATATTCTTAAGGTGTTGCTAAAGGCGTGTTCACACGCTCAAACTTTTTGCTCAAATTTTGAGCTCAAAATTTGATCAAATTTTGATCAAAATTTGACGGTAATTTTTAACGAAAAATTGCGATATTTCAAAACTTGAGATCAAAATTTGAGCTCAAACTTTTTCAAGTAATGAATCTTGTCGGTGATTGGCTACAGGAATATCCTTCAAAAGTTTGAACAGTGTTCACACATTCAAACTTACCAAAAATGCAAAAAAGATGCTTTCAAACTTTGATCAAAATTTGATCAAAATTTGAGCTCAAATTTTGATCAAAATTTGAACAAAAAGTTTGAGCGTGTGAACACGCCTTTAGGTACGCAGTTCCTGTTGCAATTTACTGCTGTATAAAACTCGAATCATGTTGCGGTATGATCTACTCTAGTGTATTGGGGCTTCAAAACTGTTATTGTATATAATAGTTTCTTTTTGTTTAAGTTTTGCTTGCCACACAAGTTTTTTCGTTAATCGGTGGAGTTCCAATCAGATTTATTGTTGTGTTTTTCTCGCCTACAATTTTTATTCTATTTTTTTCATATTCAAACCATATCTATTTTCATGCCGCTGTTTTATGTCTTCTTCTCGGCATTGCTGTACGTCCAGCAAATGGTCAGGTTAGAATTTACATTTCGTTTTAGTACTTTTGAAATGTTTAAATCAAACTTTAACACAACAATGGAGCTACAAAGTATATAATAGCAATTGTTGTTGCTGCTCTATTAGATTTCCCTCAAAGCGTTTATTTTTAATGAGTTCATCAAATTTTGTTCAAAGTGTTTCTGTTATCTCAGCAGGCATAAAGATTGATAACCTTGAGTGTTAAAGTTTCATTGCTATTATATTATTACAATTGCTACTACTATTGCGCTGAAGGGTTTATGTGTACTCAGATATTTATATATTCTTTATTAAAACTATTCACTTACTTACTCACTTACTCGTTTTAAATATTCATTAAAATTAATATTATTATAAAGATTGGTTTTCGTTAGTCATTAAAAATCGAAAAAATTATTATATATACATGCATTGTTTCTAGCTTAGTAATTAAGCGAATATTAGCTTCAGTATCTTCAAAAGTTTACTACTGCATTGGCAACTATAAACCATCATATCAAACGTATTTTTTGACTAGGGGGCACCATGCTACTCAAAACTATAGGCAGATGCAATTTAACCTAAGGAGTGGGTGCTAGGTACAATTGAGGGGTTGTACCTTGTTTGAACACCCTACCTCTTCCCTAATCCGCGTCCGTGTTTTTGGTGGAGAAATTTAATATAAATTGTTTAGCAATTATACCGTTTGAACTATTACGCGTACTTTCAATTATAACTTTATTGCTAAGCTGTAGGACTATTTATATATAATATATAATATAATATATCATATAATATTATATTATAATTTAAATTTGATTTATAAACGTTTTCACTTATTAATTTGTCACCTCATTGTTACGATAATACTGTTAGAGAGCTAAAACAATAATAACTATATGACAACTGCTATATAAAAAATTAAAATAATTTTTGACAATACAATATTAATATAATAGCAACTGTTATAATATTATTTAATTTACATTAATCGACCTAAAAAGAATGTGTATAAGTTTTAGACTACCTGGTCTGGTTAATAATGTTCAGTATCGGAGTAAGAAGGGGTCTTTGAAATAAAAAACCTGCCTTAGTAAATTAGCGACGTAATTCGTTTTGACAATATTTTTGTGACTAACAATACATAATAAGTCAAAAATATTTCAAATATTTCTTGATTCGATGCGTTTTTTGGTAGTTATTAGTTGCGACTTACGTTTAAAATTCAAATCTACAACTAGCTGTGTCTGTTTGTGCCTGGTTAACAGATTGGCAATCTTGTCAAGCAAAATTGGCTAGAATGTATTTCACAGTCCGATTGCTGCATTAAACTAATAAGCAACTTTACGTTGAATACATACTCATAGCCTTGATACTAACATTTTCCAGTTGAAAAGCAGCCTTAAGCACATGCTAAAGCTTGAGAGCTAGGTGCCGCCCAAAAACTAAGTAGCCATTGTGATTGTATATATACTACGCGTGAATTATGCGTGAGTGTAGTTTAGGTGCGTACACCAAGGTTGTTCTTTTGTCAAAATCACGAATTGATTTGCATAAAAACTTGCGTATACATTTTTGCGATTGGTATTCGCATTTTTGCTAACGTGAACATGGGCTCTGCGATAAACGAACAATATTCGCGGTCTATTTGTGTATTATACCATACGAGAAAAATGCGATTGGTAATCGCATTTTCGCTTTTACGCGGTCAGCTAAATGTGGTGCTAAATAGCAAAATAGTGACCGCGAACAGCGCCTACGCTGTGCTGCATCGCAAATCGTGTACGCGTACATAACGGAAAATCATGATTTGTTCGCGTTCATCGTTTTTACGATAGTGAACTGACTTGACAAAAGAACATCGCAGGTCTACGCACCTAAAATGGACTCACGCGCAAAATGTTTTCACCTTAAACGGTTGCTGTCGTTAGTGTGCTTTGTTTTTCCACATTAAACGATCGTCCAACTGCGTTTTATGTAATACTGCGGCAAATATCATGTTATCATCTCCGTCATGTGAGTCACCTTCAAAGGATAGCTCGGTTCATTAACTGATATTCCTTCTGGTCCTACCTCGTAATCGGTTTCATTTACTGAAAATATGATCTAACAAAACGTTATTTAGAAGGCAATAATCATTTGCAATGAGAGGTTCACCAAGTCATTCAATGCGTAGTTGTTGCTTAAACGTTGCTTCAAAACAGATTTTCAAATCGCATTAAGCTTTGCTAGTATGACGAATCGATGATGGTTGACTTTGCTGAAGAGTGTGACACACTTTAACTTTTCTTTATAATAGACCGCGGTACGTTGGGGACGTTTTAGGTTTTGCCCCCTTAGGTTTATGAGCGACTTGTTGTGCGATAAACACTACCTATACTTACGATTTTTTCGCTGACCACCGATCCGTGCCCGCGCCATACATTTCTGCCACTAAATACATACCATAACCGCGGTTTCGACCTTCCAAAGTCACGAATATGGTATTGTTGTACAATAATGATACAAGAACCAGATGGGGTATACTTGTAGTGGTGTAGTGGTCTAAGAACCTAGGTGCAGGTATAGGTGTCGTGGTCTAATAACCTGTTAGAGGCATGGATATAGTGGTCCAGGGACATGGTGTTAGTGGGCCACGTTGATCACCCGCCAAGTAAATCATAAACCTAGAGGGGTAAGAAATAAAACGACCACAACGTACCTCTGACGAAAACCCCGAAAATCTGAAAAGTGTCGCACTTTTCAGAAGAGTCGATCATAGTCAACTAGTTGCTAGATCTAGACTAGTTTCTAGAATCATTTACATGAGATATACGGCCCATCTCAACTTTTTGCTGTTCACCGTTGACTGATAGAGTTGTTCAAAAGTCCGTGAATGTCCCTGCGCATTACTAGATCACGTATGTTATGCTTAATGCAGCGCAGACCGAAAATCGTTTGTGCAAGCCCGTCGCTTTTGTTTTTTTTTGTTGAATTTTTCTGCCTTCCTTGACCGACGTGTCTCTTATACACCATACCTTAACGTTACATCTGATTTATGGTGTTTCCTTTACGACGTGGCAAGAAATGTCTATGAACCCGAGGAATTCCTGCGAAAAACCGTTCAGCCAAGATAGCATAAACTGGGCATTTTAGAAATAATTTAATCGTTATGAACGGTGGTTGGTTGTGTCCAACAGGTCTGAACGCTGATTATCCCATTACGACGCGGCAGGTAATACCTGTGTACCCGCGGAATTCCTGGGGGTAAACCACTGGCCCAATGTCGCAGAAACAGTGTATTTATATATAATTTAAATCATTCTGGCTTATGTTTGTTCGTGTACAGCAACACAAAGTGTCGCTGATCTTTCTTCTATGGTTTATGAAGAGCAACTAGTATTCTATAAAAATGTGTAAACTCATTATAAAACTCTGTTCTTTTATATTGTACAACGACCAGGCTAGAAGGACACCCGTCACTTTAGGATAAACTAGATCCGATTGTGTGTACGTAACAGAGAAGCCTATACAAGCAGCATACCAGGCTAGTACAGCAGCGTACCAGGCTAGTGCAGCACGTAATAGGCTAGAAGGACACCCGTCACATTAGGATAGGCCAGATCCGATTGTGTGCACGTAACAGAGCAGCCTATGCAAGCAACGATTCAGCAAGAAGTGCATATTGTTACATAATCAACCGCCTCTACCCTACTTTTGAATAGAGTGCGGCCGCCTCTGAACGGAAATTATAAAACTATATTTTCGTACGCACATTAGGCACTACCGAGGCGTTATTCATTCCATTATAATAGCATTGGTTTCTATATTTCAATTTCATTTGAAACTTAGCGGATTGTACTGAGGTTTTACTAAAAGTGTTGTCATAAACTTTGTGTCAACCAACGCTGCTATCGTTATTGTGATACTTGTTTTGTTTGAAAATGGAGACTTTTAGTTTTATCGTTGAAGCGTCAACATGAGGCGTCGTTTCACATAATATGTATAATTTTGTTAATTTAATTTTGAATGTTTGTTAGGTGGACAAATCCATTTTATTACTAGCTATGTCATTATTAATATAATTTTTTGCAAGTTCACGATGCGCCAAATACCTGCAATAATTGCGCCGTACTTGACGTTTTAATTCAATGCGTAAAATTAATGTGTTATTTATTATAGTAAACTTTACATAATATGAAGCATCATAAAAATAAACATATATATATATGAAATAAATGTGAAATGTATGTAATATATAATGTAAAATACAAATGTACCTACTAGTAATAAATACTAAGCCAACAATACAATACAGATTTATTCAGATCGTATGCTACATGCAGGATTTCACATTTTAATGCAATGGTCTATTTCTTAAAACTTGCGTTTAATTATCGTTAAACGTCGTTTGAACAGTATGCATTTTGCACAGAGCACTGAAATACATTTTTATGGCAACATAAATTTGAGCAAATAAATGGATATACGGGGTAAGTACCCTCCTTTTATATCTGGAGACGTGTATTCCCAACTGCCGTAGGTAGTAGGGCCTTGCTTCATTTAATTAAGATTACATAGCTACTACAAATAACTATCCATGTGCTTCTAACCGTCATAACTCAGAAATGGATAATCGGATCGGTTTCATTGATGGTTCTCTTGACATTTATGGCGAGCTCGTTGTAGATAAGTATTAATAAATCTATACCTCGCCTTATTTCTACTGCTAAATCCTCTTTTTTGGCCATTTTACGTTGTGTAAAGTTTATAATATTTGCAATATGTGCAAAATGGATTAATCGAATTTACTGAAGTGACTTTTAGTGCAATGCTATTTAGGTTCTGCGAGCATATTATCATACATTTGACTACATGAGCTATCGTTCGTGAATAATAACTGCTGAATCATCATTAAAATTTAAATCTGTAGGCAGTTCCTTTCAGGAATTTTGGTATCACTTGTACGAAGTTCCAGACAAGACGAAATCTCAAATTCGCGATATCACAGCATATCTCAGAGTCTTGTCCAGTGTATTTTTTAATATTTTTTCAAGTGAACCTGATATTCCATTTTTGTAGACAATTTAATTCTAAATTTCACCGAATTTTAGCTTCTTTCTAGTGAAACTCGTATCGTTCATTTCAAAGCTGGTATTAATCTTGTGTTTACCTTACCTTAAAGTATATAATCTGATAGTTTTAGTGTCTTTACTAATGCAGCGTTTACGTTATAAACGACTCCACATGGAAGTTTTCTATCCTGGGTGTTTCTGCCACTATCAGTTGTTTAATTTTTATGTAGTAATTGTGTGGCCCGTTTTGCTTCTGTGACGTTAGTTGGAATTTCGTCACCTGCTGACACTTTTGTATATTTATATTTTACAAACAAATTAAATATATCCGTGCTACAGGGTATCATGCGGGGTCACCAAATAAAAATATGCATGAAAGGTCATGCGCTGGACCAGCCGGGATTCGAAACCGGGAGTCTAGCTTGCAAGACTAGATCCCTGCCACTACACCACTGGCACCAATCAACGCATGTTTAGCTATGCTATATACGCCAGCGCAGTGCGACAATACATGTGTTTAACATATAATATAATATAATATAATAATAATAAAACATTTGTAACGCGCCTTGTTCGCCGAAGCGTGACAAAAGCGCAGGATAATAAATGTCAAATAAAGATGTCATGTTATAAACAATTTATATTCATGCAACCGGGAACAGAAGATTTTTAGCTTAGATTTGGACTGAGCTAAACAAAGGTTCGGATTTCGTAACGCTCTTGACAAGTTGTTCCATTCCTAGGGTCCCATATAACAAAAACTACTGTTTCTTGTTACATGGATGCGGAGTACTCGTTCATTGGCAAGTCGGGCCACTGACGACTGATTCAACATATCAACAATGTAAGATGGGGTGCTTGAGCTTGAAGCATTGTAAATGAGCATCAGCATCTTGTATGTAATTCGTCGATCTAGAGGCAGCCAATAAAGTTGCCTCAAGACGGGAGTTATATGTTCGTGTCGTCCAGTCCAAGAAATCATTCTCGCCACAGTGTGCAGAAGACGGCGAAGTGGCAAGAGGTATACAGACTGTAAACTACCATACAATGCATTACAGTAGTCAATTCGAGACATAACAAAAGCCCTGGCGATTGAATGGGTTGTATCAACATCCAGACGGTTTCGAATTCTCCATATTTCCCGTAATTACCACGTGCAAGCTCAGCGGTATGTTTCTCAAATGTCAATTTCGTGTCTATAGTCACCCCTAATATCTTTACAATTTCAACCCCAATGTCAATAGATCGGCCCACATATTGCTGGCGACTGAAATACATTAGTCAAGTTTACGCTTTGTTCAGTTTATTTGGTTGTTACGAAACCAAGAGTTCAAGGAAACAAATTAACGTTGCACCGATGACGCAATATGAGCTTCTTCGCTGGTATACAAAGCGTTATATACCTGAATGTCATCAGCATAGCTGTGGATATTGAAACCAGGCGCCGCCACCATTTGGATCACCGGAGCGAGAAAGACGTTGAAGAGCACTGGTCCAATGACGCCGCCTTGGGGCACTCCGCTCTGCATGACTGTAGTCCTTGACACGGATCTATCTCCCTAGTTGAACGCGCTGTTCTCGATTTGTCAAGTAAGATTAGAACCATTTCAATGAGGAAGGTGGGACTTCGACATCTTGAAATCGTTGAAGCATCATCGTATGATCAACAAGGAAAGATATCTTTGAAATTGGACGAAAATTGTTTATCTCACTAATGTTAGCATTTAGACTCTTAAGTCGAGGATGGATGTTTTACGTCTTTCCCTGTTGCTAACAACTCTCGTTTCAATAGACTCGTTTAG
>JASANE010025711.1:0-11755 GCA_030248225.1 Trileptium ribeirensis
GCCGAAACGGCCCTGTTACAGATAAACGGTGAATTTATATGCCAAAGTCGAGAATATGTAGGTTCGCTAATATTCATAAGCAGAACTATACAAGCATAGATCAAAACATATCTGGCTTCATGCTGAACATATGACCCCAAAATTGTGGAAATCCAACGGTCCGTGCGAAGCGTCTAGCTAATTTTTAATGCCGGGTGTCTGTTCAATATCCTGCTACGTACACAATGTGTTTCGAATGCACAGTTATATTTAGTAAGAGATTTCCACGACCTTTGTAACACGTGTGTACCGATGAAACAAGTATTATACGTATATTCTTAGACATGTGGTAATGTTGAAATTTGAATCAGACGGTGCATGCCGCTTATGCATAGGTAAAATCTTTCCATCTAATCTATAGGTGGTCACTGAAGTGGTAAGAGCTACCCCTTAAAAGGTCGGACGCCCAAAATCATCTAGTTACGGCCTCAGGCATCACACAATTACTCGCGGCGTAGAGGGCGTACGGAAACTTTTGCGATTATGAGCAAAAGGGCAAATATTTAAATGTAAAATTTTCCGAAATGGGGAAGATCGGAGCAAAACTGTGGAAATGGGGTAAATTCTTGGTTAACACTTCGGCCTGCCTGCCAGCACATTCCTCCCGCCAAGACTTTTATAGGACGGACCTTGGGCGCCATTGATCTAAGGTCGCATGCTTTCCGAAATTTTAACAATTGAGCGTCCTATTTGAAAGTTAAAGAGAATATCAACAAATCATTGTCCGATTTCATGCCAGAAATACTTTTTTCTTGAACGTGACTATAAATTTGTTGACTGCCATTTGGGATTTCAGAAAACGTGATAGTTACAGTGAAACAAGAACCTGTTTATTCTTCGTGTAGAAGTTACAGGAGACCTGATTTCCAGAAGGCTCGATAACTTCGTCGAAAAGCGAGCAAACTGTGCCAATGGCTGGTCAGTCAAACTTTAAAAATTGCTAAAAATTAATTTTATATATTTAAAAGTTCGGCCAGACACTTTTCGGTCTAATAAAACACTATAACATTGAAAATTGTGGCGCTATATTTATTCATACACAAGTTTTGCTGGAATAAAATCTAAAATTGTAAATTTATATTTAAGGCAGCATTTACATCAGTTACATCAAGTTTCCTAAAAACTGTTTGTAGTAGCATTGATTTTACCTTGGCACAAAGTGGAATAAGTCAAACAAAATGGAAAAATATATGAAATATAGATATTGTTTTCTGTAGCTAACCTTATTTCAAATAAACCTAGATATAACGAGCTGCCATAAAATGCAAACAAAGAAAGTTCCATCATAAAAATTATAATATATAAACTGAATCTACAGTACGGTCTTTCTCAATTTCAGTTTTCAAAATACTTAACATTAATTACAATTTGCCCTGAAATCAGTTCTATGACATCGAGTTAAGTCTATGTCTTAGCAGTTTGTCATAACTACCTCAAAATTATAATGCCTAAGCTACCATTTGTCGTTGGTTACCTCTTTGCCTAATACCCTCACATATACGAAAATTTCAGCGATTATCGGTTGAAAAATCACTTTCTTGTATTGCCAATAAAGATAAACAATAGTTGGCAAGGGACTAAAATTAGCATAAACGCAGTCCTTTTTGCTATCAAGGTGTCTCTTGTGGCTTAACTACCTAATGGTCTCGGCGTACTACTAGATCAAGTCGTCTAGCTCAACGCTAGATAATATATGGCAAATAGACACTTGATGGCTCATAGCGACGACAGATTTAATAGTCTTTCAAAAATTACGGAGGCTAAGGTTAAAAAAGTTCTTTTAACTATTTATCGTTTACAAGATTTATGACTTTAGTCCTTTCTTAAAAGCAAACCAGTTGAGGCATTTATTCTAAAAAGCCGGATTTCTAAGTTTCTCGACGATGGTAAAGTTATCAGACTTATGTATGTCACAATTAGCTTTTTAAAACAGGCAAATCATCGCAGTGAATGAACGAGTTAAAATTCATGAATAATTTTGAATCGGAAAAATTGTTAAGATTGTTCTCTAGTAAATTATGTCACTTCTATATTACAAAATCATGCCCGATACAAAACCCAGGTCAAAACTGTATTAAAATGGTACTCTGATAGTTCCACCGTTATAATGTGCACAGTTCACAGCATGTCAAATATACGTACTACCTATAAATAAAGTTAGGTCACACAATATGTGTACAAGTTATCTATATATGTCATAAAGACTGGTGAGAATGGTATGTTATTTTCAATGAATAGTGATCTTCCCTAGATATTAATCTTATCATTTACCTGCTAAAACAATGCTTTATAAAATACCGGTACCCCAGCTATTTAGGGCTACAAACATTAACTCGTTTCAACACAAAGTCACACATGTGTAACAGCGTGCGTTGCAAAACGACACGCTAAACTGAGTTTGTTGTTAGACGTGTGTTTGCATGTGCGTTGTCGTTCGCTCAGTTTATGAGGTTTCTCAAGGAACCGAACAACATCTCCTCCATTGCGTAGTGGATAACGTAGGCCCAAAACCATCTAGGTTCAATCCGTCGCCATGGGAAAAATATGTTTATCATTGCATAAAATACACAATATATCATGCGGGCAAGGGTTAAACAATATTGCAACTACCACTCAATTAACCCTTTCCCCAGGTCGACCAACACGTCGGCCGGTACGGTGCTAAACCAGGCGGGATAAAATTTCATATTTGGGACTCAAATTTTTTTTAATTTTGAAAATTTCTCTAATTCTTGCAACTTCCCACGATTTTTGCTAAATTTTGCTTAAATGTTCCATGCGCTTTCGGAGCGTGCGAGGCTGGAGGAGGGGGCAGTAGACGTACATGCCAGAGAGATTGGTGCTCGCTTGAAATTGGTCCAACGCCTCAGGAGGATAATGCTCCCTCCTGAGCATATATGATTAGTATATGTAAGATTTATTATATTAATAAACATTTTTGGCAGTTTCCTTTCTTCGTGAACTAGGGATATATAAATATTTGAAATTCAATGTTCTCTCAATGAAACACTTAGCAGAGCACGTGTGATACTGTTATTTCCTGTAATATTCTGATGTGAAACAGTCTACATTTGTGCTTGTAACACAGCTTGTATAGTTAAAGCCGTGTATCAAAATGACTTAACGCACGTTTAGCTAAATTAGCTGTTTTACAAGTCAGTTGTAGCATAGCCGGGCGTGCGTCAAGTGATTTGTACGCACGGTTGTGTTGTTTAACTCGTTCAAACTCGTGCTGACGCACTCGTCTGAACTCGTCACAACAGTGCGTACAAATCACTTAACGCCCGATGGCTGTGCTACAACTATTACATATGTTTACCACAGCTGTGAACGGTGGATTTGACAAAGACGTGTTTACTTGTATTCAATATGACGATATAATAAAGTAATGTTATTTGCCATAAATTCGACGTTTCCAATTTGAACCTGGTGACTGTATTTCAAGCATCAGTTTGGCTTTTATCTCTATCTACGATATCTTATGACATAAGCAGGGGTTGCGATTCGACGAAGACTCGTCATCAACACGTTAATTTCGAGTGACTTCTGGAGATTTTTGGCACCCTGGGTGTAATGATAAGGCAGCAGTTTCAACAGTTTGACATTGTCTCATCCGGATAATATCTGCAGGCCAAACCAGGCGACGTCCTCTCATGACACTAGCCCTATCCAGTGTCGGCGTTAGTAAACCTGTACCACCAAACAGAAGTGGGCGCACACTTACTGAGGCCATTCGAATATTTTGAATTTTCTTGGATTCTAATCACTTGGAAAAAGACCAGTGTTTAAAGATGTTTGTAGAAAGTTTGCTGAAAGTTCTTGAAACTTATGATAGAGACAGACAAAGGCTCCCCTGTGCGGCAATAAAGCGTGATTTATTTTTGTGAATTTATTTCACAAAATATAATAGTATGGATACGCAAACGGTTAGGTAATATAGCAACGGTGCGTTTAAGCAGTCAAGAGCAAGAAAACAAAATATAAGATATAGAGTTTAAATATGTGTTGTAAAATAGCTTGGGAGAAGTACTCAGATACTACCGCCTTCCGTAGCCATATCGATTTTGAACCTAATGCCGTGATTGAATTCAGCAGTCCGTATTTGACCATTCTTCGACATCCCAGTAATACGTCAATACGTCGCATCCGCAAAATTTTCTAATGTTTGCAAGAATCGTGTGGTTGGCTCGTATGTACCATTATGCCATACAACCAACATTAAAATTGGCCTAGTGCACGCGCATTAAAAGTCATCCTATGTTTACTGCAAATTGTCTGCTGGGTCATCGGCAGCTGGTTGAACTTCCAATAAACAGCTTAGCCATGTGCGATGAGGATTGTGAAATAGTTGCCATAATCATCATCTGCAGCTAACTAAGCCTATATATAAGAACATAAAACGTTTCCAACACCCACTTTCCATAGTGGTGATACGCTCGTTGTTACTCCAGTAAACTCTTAGCGTTCTGAGTGTCGATAAACAAAGCAACACGCATGGTGTTCTGCTGAAGGTACGTCAGGATATTTCGCAGCACTACTTCTGAAAAGCATATTTTAGATCTGCTAAGTTGTCTAAGACTTCTGGAAAGGCGACAACGTTTCGTCACCTTATGTGGCTTCTATTCCAGCGTCCAATAAATGACACAATTTGAATTGAGCAAGCATCGACTATTGAAGAACAAGGGATCATACCTCGGTATTGTAGTAAAAGTGCCATGAGTACGAAAAATATAACTTCCCATATAATATAGGCTAACAATCTCAATTCAGTTTTTGTGTTATTTATTGAAGAGAAGAATCACAGTATTACGAATACTGCATATGGAAAGACAAAAGAAGCCTCACAGTCTAACTTTAACCAGTGCTAAACATCACCAGCACTTACACGGTCATTTTTATGAGATGTCTAATCATGCTGTTTCCAATTTTACGATCATACACGCTCCGGGTCCAAAGTCCAAGAGGCCTTCGGCTTCTCAGGAAGGGCAGCCGTTCAACTGGCGGTGTAAGAGGGAGCGCACTCGAAAACTACGTGTTCGGCAGATGTGGCGGTGTCGGGGTATTAGACTTCCTGTCGGGCAGGGGAGGTAGCCGAGAGCTCGCTGGTGGTGGTATCCCTACACCTATGATATGAACATGTATGTTAATGGTGTACGTTTCATATCGGACCTCTCAATTTTCATGGAAACTGCTTTTTTCACTGTTGTGGAACAGACAGCCTTAAAATTGGGGTGAAACTAGACTAAACAATTGAGTACCGAAGAGCCTAGAAATGAGCAGAATAACACTAAAAGCCGTCTTGACAGCTAACATCGAAGTGTCACGTCAGTCCATTGCTTTCTTGGTATTATATAGCAAAACGGTTACAAATCTAAAATACGCCAATATCTATATTAATATTATACTCAACTTATATACATATAAGATTGGTATAATTGAAGATTTCGCAAGCCAGCAACACAGGATCGGTATATGGAAAAGAATTAATGCTAGGTTTCTAAACTGGTTATATTGACTTGTGTCTGCCTATTTATAAATTAGGCTATGATATTTGTTATTGTTACCAGCCCTGCAAGTTTTAGTTTATACTGCATTTGAACTACATCCACAACAGCTTCCCAAGCCACTATTCAACAGTCTGATGGGTTCAAAGGTTGTTCATCAAATTTTTACACATCACAACGCGAAGTCAAAGGAATTTTTTAAAAAGTTAAAGGATTTTGCCGAAAGGGATAGAAATAAAACTAAAAGTAATGTTCAGGAATGAAGCAAGCAGTATATCGAGCTGCAGTTTACTGTTATCATTCAATGAATTTTGCCGGTCACAAAATTGAGGTTTAAAAGTGAAGTGAAGCTGTGGTAAAATGATTTTTTATAAAGATGAAGATATTTATTCTGTAATAATTTATGTGTGAAAATCTGCTGCAACTAGTGTGTGCTACAGAATGATCCCGTTAACTCTGCAAATTTTTCTGTGCTGTACATAGCTTATGCAAGATATCAGCTCAGGCATACTCAACTGTTATAAGTTGTGGATTGAGTGATTTGTACTCATTCTTCTGAGCAGGACTTGTGAAAACTTATGCGGCTGTTTGAAACTTATGTACATCGACAATTACACGCAAACCGTAGATAACAAAGTGTGCCTGACACCGTACATATTATTTTCTGGAAATTTTTGAATGACAGCTGCCTGACTGTCTAGGCGCTGAACGGCTAGTATGACAAGCACCGTCTAACATTTTAAAATTTGTGGAGGGTGTGGCTGACAAGATATATGTTCTATATTTAATAGTATTGAGGAGATCATTATAGCTGTCTATGTCGCCAGACTGGCAGTAGGGCCAACCGTAACAGCTTCATAACTTATTTTAAATTTAACCACTGAAAGTGTTTGCATTATCAATAGTGTTGGGTGTCAGTCATGCTATGAGGGCGGTAGATTGGCGGTATCAGTGATACTGTGTTAGAAAAACAACGATAGCAAACACACCATAAATCAATTTGATAGACAGTGTCTAGAATGCCCTAAGCTTCCGCAATAAGGTGTCGATTAGACCAAGAGTGCATTAGGGAAGAGTATGAAACTTCCCAGCACCCATGTATTAACCTGTGTTTGATTTCGTGGGCGTTTTTGGCCTGACCCCACAGTTGCTGGGGGGTTCGAGATGCCCTGACCCCCCAGTTTCTGGGGTTGGGTGGCTTGGACCCCCAGTTTCTGGGGTGGGGTTGGTCGGACCCCCCAAAAAAGAACTGGGGCTCGGTTTATAGGCAGCTGCTTATGAACCGACCCCCCGCCCCAGAAATGGGGGGTCCGACCGACTCTCCCCAAAAAACTGGGGGGGGGGTCTTAGCTACCCCCCAGAAACTGAGGTGCGTTAGGGCATCTCGACTCCCAGAAACTGGGGGATCAGGCCGAAAACGCCCGCGAAATCAAACACGGGTTAATACATGAGTACAGGGAAGTGTCATACTCTTCCCTAATGCACTCTTGGTCTAACTGACACAATTTATACTGCATAGTTTACGCTACATTGGGACAAACTTTCCGAAATGGTGCGGACATTATAATGTGGCATACATAGCACTTGACAACCATGTGTAAACCGATACATATATATTACTAACATGCACACTACATTATTCACTTCTACGTACATGCAACGGAAATGCTACACTGTTAATTTTTAAGTTTCCAAATGAATACCAACGCGTACAAAAATGTTCGCAATGCAGTAAAACAGTTCGGGTTTATGGTTTATGACCTTTAGCGCATAAAATGACGCATCGGCAGGACGCAGTACGCTATTCGAACTTGGGGTTCTACGGAAAAACTGCAGACGTTAAAAGTGGGACCCCATTACCCCCCTCCTGTACTGCGGGTTGCGCATTTGTAACACATTTGTTTGCCGAATCTAACGCGTAGCGTGCGTTTCCCATGCGTTGTTAATATTTGTTCATGTTGTTTATCAGGAGTGAACAGATGCGCCTTAATAGCATAGTGACTTGCGCAACTAAACTTACCCTGATCCCTCTGACAATCCTGTTTTGTTTTTTATAAAAATTTTGGTTACAGAATATTTTCTAGTCGGTCGAAAAAAACCAGTTTCTCTTCGCGAACGTCAAATTCATTGGCAAACAAATTTTTGTCGGATTTGAATTAACAGCGGGTTTCTTCGCGAACAATATTAATAATAGAACCGTTTTGTTTATGACGTCACAGCAACATTAATTTGTTTATGCACATGGACGAATCCTATTTCAAAGGTACAAAATGTTACTGACCTATCATTACCTTATTTCAAATAGCTAAGTCCAGACTAGCAATGAACCTAATCGAATTTCATATTTGCTCCGTAACAATGGATGTGGATTCTACATGGAAATAGAATGGTTGGTCTGGTCACCTTAAGTTTGGTCGCGCACGAGTGTACGAGGCTCAGAGCAAAACAATCCAAGTTCAAAGTTTGTTTGACGGTTTAAAGCCAAACGAAAGATCCAAAAGGTTTCATTGCTAAATTCTGAGATCACTCAGCAAACTATGTTGTTGTCTATTATGTTTTTAAATTGAAAATGCAATTTACACATATAAATAACTCAATCAATATGTATAGAAATTGTTAATTTCAAAATTTGATGCCGTAATAAAAATGCGAAATAAAAATATATTAGAATAATAAAAGATTGCATCATAATAAGTAAAGCATGAATTGACTTTGTCTCAAATCTGTGTGTCAATAATTTCACAATACAGTGATACTTCATTACATTTAATTGAATTTTTGAGATGGTAAAAGCAATTTTGGATTTTTGAGAAAGGAAACACTCAAGGACATCTTATCACCATTTTTCGGCAGTATAGTCTTCATGATGACGTTACTTTGTTTTATATGACACTTTTTCAAGAAAATATCATTTTTTGTAATATATATAAATTGCTCCCTCAGTATGGCCATCTCACAAACATTTGAGCGTAATTTAATTTCTTTGTGCTTCTAAATATCAGCTCAAACAGAGTAACCCTTTATTGCACCTACAGAAGCATTTTTCAACATTTTCGATTTTCTCAACTTAACCTGCCAGAATATCATAATCAAAAAACAACAGAAGGAAAATTTGCATAAAATTTTGCAAATATTAGTTCCAAATTTTTAGTGAAATGAGCGTTAAATAAATTCGGCGGGGTACCAGATCGGAATGAAATTTCAAATGTCAAATTTAGCTCATTTAAGACACTGTCAGTGCTAGCTTATTGTGATAACCATAAATACATATTCTAAACAGTATTACCAAGAGTCGACGGTGGACCCTTGAAGAACAGCGTAAACTGATGCCGCAATACTTTATATGTTCTGTATAAATACGTAGACCACCTTCAGTCATTTGTATCGCTATTTCGCGAAAAGGGACACATTTCCCACTTTTGTACCACAAATTTTCACTTTTCTTTCGTCCGCGCTCAGCTTCCGACCTGTTCTCTCCACTTTAGCTCCTAATTTGTATTCTAAAAACTTTTCAGTTTACTGTGCAATATGGAAAAAAAGTTGGCAGGAGACAGGTCAAAAGTTGTGATGAAAGTACGGAGCAAAATTTATGGGACAGAACAAAAATTTAAAATTCGTCCTTCCTGAGCCATTGTAAATTAGTCTGAGTTAATATTAACTCATCCTAAGTTGTATCGTTTCAGACGTCTAAAACGGTGCCGAACCGTTTCAGAACGAATTTTACTAACTCTGCATGCTGAGTTACGACATAACTCAGGCGTTAGTTTACAACTTTAGCTAGGGCTGAAGTAATTTAGCTCAGAATGAATTGGAAAAATCTACTCAGGAGTTATGGGTCTGAAAACTAATTCAGCGTGAGTCAGGGCGATTGATCCAACTCCTTCCTTGAACAAGATTTCGGCTAGCCCAGATGCAGCAAATATTGCTATTCCCGTCTCTGCCTGCAATAGTATGCAATCTAAAATTAAAGGTAATAGACTTGGCGCAGGATAATCGTGCAGATTTGCACAAGTGCCATCAGTGCTGAACATTGACGCAAATTACTACCGTTAAGGCTTATAATGTGCTGCATTTGCTCTTTCAATATTGTTCGTTGACCAAACAATAATTACCTTCTATAATACACTGATGATTAATTAACCTTTTATCTATGTAATTTACTCCCAAAATTTTGCTTTATCGTTTCTTCAAAATGTGGCGTAACTCAGCTACAAGGTCTTATGTTCGGAAATCGAAAAATAACAATTTCACTGTGAATGGAGAATATATCCACGCTATTTCGAAAATAATGAAAAATGTTAATGTAAAAGCCGCTGTTGTCCTAAGAAGGATATCCGTCTAAAGTATTTAAGGCAAATATGATTTTACTATTATACATACAATGTGTAAATATATTGTTGAAGTTTTGACACCAATCTTGCCAGCTGAACGAGAATCTTTAGGAGATGCCTGTTTGCACTACCTTTTTGCTTATGCTCCCGGCTTTTCCAATTTTTTTGAAGCTTTGACCGTTACCAGACCATTTCAGCAGGGTCAACTAGACAAATACAATGCACATGATATTTCTATTCATTAGTCAGCAATGGGGCAACATGTAGAACGTTGAAGTTTAAATAAGGAAAAACGCCTCGCGCTAAACAGCTTGTTAAACATTTGCAGTTCGCGCTAGACCGTCGCTGTTTTTAGAAGATTTCTATAACTTCATTTTCTTCAGGTACACGTTACCATATGATCGTACATATTATCACTTTTGTTCATAAAGTTGTCTGTGGTATTTTGTATATATACCAGGTAAATGAATGCTTGATTAAATTACAAAAATGTGTAAAATTTGGCTAAGATGTCGCAACTGCGGCACTGCTATATTTATATATAGTGTAAAAAGCAATATGTGGCAAGATTTTATGCACCAATTTTCAAGCACCTATTACGCTTATAATGCGGCGTTCACGTTATAATGTCCCCGCTGTTTGGAACTTTTGACCCCCTGTAGTCGCGACCCTACCGTATAGACAGTCAGGGTGACACCCATACTGTAAATCAAATGCCGAGGGTGTACGACACACCCTTAGCTACTACATTTTTTCTAGACAGTGTCGTACACACCCTTAGCTACCAATTTGGCGCGAATTAACTATAACGGACACCGTCTGTAGCTAATGCGGTTTATTAGTCAACTGTCCTGTGGAGTTTCTCCTAAATTCTCGATATTTGTATCTACCCTATATGAACATTGCTCAAATAATTCCGAACACTGTCAATAAAACAGCCAGAAGACACGGTGTGCCTGACACTGTCAGGAAGTGGTAATACGCGTAACTAGCTACCGTTGAAAAAATTTATTAAAAACATGGGGGTGTCTAAGACATCCTGTTGTCAACAGTGTGTCTGACACTGTGTGGGGTACACAGGTTCCAAACGTTGGGGACATTATAACGTGAACGCCGCATAAATATTGCTAAAACAATATTTTTAAGTTAGCAATATTGAAATTTATAGAATTATAGGCTCAACATAATATTAATAACTGCTTTTATTAATGTTACATAAATGTATTTTTAATTTGTGAAAAATGCATCATTTCAAGAAGACATTTAGAAAGTGTACCGGAGGAGCAACAATATACATATATGCATGGCACTGCGGATTATAACTCATAAATAGCCAGAGTTTATGATTGGCTCGGCTCGCCGCGCAATATAAACACGCCGTACTTGTCTCTTTATGTAGAGTAGGGTTTTGTTCTACTCGGCTCTTCCGGCGACGGCAGCTGAATATTAGAGAGAATACAAAAGATATAAACCCACAAATCTCTGTATATACTTGACTCCGCATATTATGAGAGCTAAGCCGAGGTAAGCTGGGCTTCTTTTTACTGTTGGCTGAATAAATTGTACTATATTTCTTTTGTTGCAATTATGCTTGAAATTTCAGAAAGATTTTAAGAGCCAAACCCAGCTTGGCACTGTCAGCTCCCAGAGCTCTTACACTTGGCTCGTCTCGCTTTTTTACATCATGACAGGCTCTGCTTGGCAAGGCTCTGCAGCTAGGCCGAGCTGATTAGAGCCGATAGCCGAAATTCTCGCTTCCACTGCAAAGTTTGTAACATTTATAGTAGTAAAATCTACTATATAGGATAGAATTACACAACAATATCTATTCAATGGTACATTAAAAACAATAATGCAAGGAATGTTGGTTTCGAACACGCC
>JASANE010025716.1:0-35943 GCA_030248225.1 Trileptium ribeirensis
GATTACATTGCATTCGATGGGGCACCGTCGAATTCTGTATCCATCGTCTACTAGTGAGTCAATGCTCACCGCACTATAAAACTGTAGATCAATATTTTACATAGGAGATTTGAGAACTTATCGCGGTCACATTGATTTGATCACAGTTTTTGTGATTACATTGCATTCGATGGGGCACCGTCGAATTCTGTATCCATCGTCTACTAGTGAGTCAATGCTCACCGCACTATAAAACTGTAGATCAATATTTTACATAGGAGATTTGAGAACTTATCGCGGTCACATTGATTTGATCACAGTTTTTGTGATTACATTGCATTCGATGGGGGCACCGTCGAATTCTGTATCCATCGTCTACTAGTGAGTCAATGCTCACCGCACTATAAAACTGTAGATCAATATTTTACATAGGAGATTTGAGAACTTATCGCGGTCACATTGATTTGATCACAGTTTTTGTGATTACATTGCATTCGATGGGGCACCGTCGAATTCTGTATCCATCGTCTACTAGTGAGTCAATGCTCACCGCACTATAAAACTGTAGATCAATATTTTACATAGGAGATTTGAGAACTTATCGCGGTCACATTGATTTGATCACAGTTTTTGTGATTACATTGCATTCGATGGGGCACCGTCGAATTCTGTATCCATCGTCTACTAGTGAGTCAATGCTCACCGCACTATAAAACTGTAGATCAATATTTTACATAGGAGATTTGAGAACTATATCGCGGTCACATTGATTTGATCACAGTTTTTGTGATTACATTGCATTCGATGGGGCACCGTCGAATTCTGTATCCATCGTCTACTAGTGAGTCAATGCTCACCGCACTATAAAACTGTAGATCAATATTTTACATAGGAGATTTGAGAACTTATCGCGGTCACATTGATTTGATCACAGTTTTTGTGATTACATTGCATTCGATGGGGCACCGTCGAATTCTGTATCCATCGTCTACTAGTGAGTCAATGCTCACCGCACTATAAAACTGTAGATCAATATTTTACATAGGAGATTTGAGAACTTATCGCGGTCACATTGATTTGATCACAGTTTTTGTGATTACATTGCATTCGATGGGGCACCGTCGAATTCTGTATCCATCGTCTACTAGTGAGTCAATGCTCACCGCACTATAAAACTGTAGATCAATATTTTACATAGGAGATTTGAGAACTTATCGCGGTCACATTGATTTGATCACAGTTTTTGTGATTACATTGCATTCGATGGGGCACCGTCGAATTCTGTATCCATCGTCTACTAGTGAGTCAATGCTCACCGCACTATAAAACTGTAGATCAATATTTTACATAGGAGATTTGAGAACTTATCGCGGTCACATTGATTTGATCACAGTTTTTGTGATTACATTGCATTCGATGGGGCACCGTCGAATTCTGTATCCATCGTCTACTAGTGAGTCAATGCTCACCGCACTATAAAACTGTAGATCAATATTTTACATAGGAGATTTGAGAACTTATCGCGGTCACATTGATTTGATCACAGTTTTTGTGATTACATTGCATTCGATGGGGCACCGTCGAATTCTGTATCCATCGTCTACTAGTGAGTCAATGCTCACCGCACTATAAAACTGTAGATCAATATTTTACATAGGAGATTTGAGAACTTATCGCGGTCACATTGATTTGATCACAGTTTTTGTGATTACATTGCATTCGATGGGGCACCGTCGAATTCTGTATCCATCGTCTACTAGTGAGTCAATGCTCACCGCACTATAAAACTGTAGATCAATATTTTACATAGGAGATTTGAGAACTTATCGCGGTCACATTGATTTGATCACAGTTTTTGTGATTACATTGCATTCGATGGGGCACCGTCGAATTCTGTATCCATCGTCTACTAGTGAGTCAATGCTCACCGCACTATAAAACTGTAGATCAATATTTTACATAGGAGATTTGAGAACTTATCGCGGTCACATTGATTTGATCACAGTTTTTGTGATTACATTGCATTCGATGGGGCACCGTCGAATTCTGTATCCATCGTCTACTAGTGAGTCAATGCTCACCGCACTATAAAACTGTAGATCAATATTTTACATAGGAGATTTGAGAACTTATCGCGGTCACATTGATTTGATCACAGTTTTTGTGATTACATTGCATTCGATGGGGCACCGTCGAATTCTGTATCCATCGTCTACTAGTGAGTCAATGCTCACCGCACTATAAAACTGTAGATCAATATTTTACATAGGAGATTTGAGAACTTATCGCGGTCACATTGATTTGATCACAGTTTTTGTGATTACATTGCATTCGATGGGGGCACCGTCGAATTCTGTATCCATCGTCTACTAGTGAGTCAATGCTCACCGCACTATAAAACTGTAGATCAATATTTTACATAGGAGATTTGAGAACTTATCGCGGTCACATTGATTTGATCACAGTTTTTGTGATTACATTGCATTCGATGGGGGCACCGTCGAATTCTGTATCCATCGTCTACTAGTGAGTCAATGCTCACCGCACTATAAAACTGTAGATCAATATTTTACATAGGAGATTTGAGAACTTATCGCGGTCACATTGATTTGATCACAGTTTTTGTGATTACATTGCATTCGATGGGGGCACCGTCGAATTCTGTATCCATCGTCTACTAGTGAGTCAATGCTCACCGCACTATAAAACTGTAGATCAATATTTTACATAGGAGATTTGAGAACTTATCGCGGTCACATTGATTTGATCACAGTTTTTGTGATTACATTGCATTCGATGGGGCACCGTCGAATTCTGTATCCATCGTCTACTAGTGAGTCAATGCTCACCGCACTATAAAACTGTAGATCAATATTTTACATAGGAGATTTGAGAACTTATCGCGGTCACATTGATTTGATCACAGTTTTTGTGATTACATTGCATTCGATGGGGCACCGTCGAATTCTGTATCCATCGTCTACTAGTGAGTCAATGCTCACCGCACTATAAAACTGTAGATCAATATTTTACATAGGAGATTTGAGAACTTATCGCGGTCACATTGATTTGATCACAGTTTTTGTGATTACATTGCATTCGATGGGGCACCGTCGAATTCTGTATCCATCGTCTACTAGTGAGTCAATGCTCACCGCACTATAAAACTGTAGATCAATATTTTACATAGGAGATTTGAGAACTTATCGCGGTCACATTGATTTGATCACAGTTTTTGTGATTACATTGCATTCGATGGGGCACCGTCGAATTCTGTATCCATCGTCTACTAGTGAGTCAATGCTCACCGCACTATAAAACTGTAGATCAATATTTTACATAGGAGATTTGAGAACTTATCGCGGTCACATTGATTTGATCACAGTTTTTGTGATTACATTGCATTCGATGGGGGCACCGTCGAATTCTGTATCCATCGTCTACTAGTGAGTCAATGCTCACCGCACTATAAAACTGTAGATCAATATTTTACATAGGAGATTTGAGAACTTATCGCGGTCACATTGATTTGATCACAGTTTTTGTGATTACATTGCATTCGATGGGGGCACCGTCGAATTCTGTATCCATCGTCTACTAGTGAGTCAATGCTCACCGCACTATAAAACTGTAGATCAATATTTTACATAGGAGATTTGAGAACTTATCGCGGTCACATTGATTTGATCACAGTTTTTGTGATTACATTGCATTCGATGGGGGCACCGTCGAATTCTGTATCCATCGTCTACTAGTGAGTCAATGCTCACCGCACTATAAAACTGTAGATCAATATTTTACATAGGAGATTTGAGAACTTATCGCGGTCACATTGATTTGATCACAGTTTTTGTGATTACATTGCATTCGATGGGGGCACCGTCGAATTCTGTATCCATCGTCTACTAGTGAGTCAATGCTCACCACACTATTTCATACCGGGCTCACATCTCAAAGCAGTGTGCATGCGCCTATATATAATGCGAACCGACGGGATGCGAATCGGATCCAATATAAAGACATCAATTTTAAAAACCAAACTTTTCCACACGATCCAGCAAACAAACAGCACAATTAAATGGTTAAAATCTAATTATACTTAAGGCGTGTTCACATGCTCAAACTTTTTGCTCAAAATTTGATAACAAATTTTGATCAAAATTTGAAAGCAACGTTTTTGCATTTTTTGCAAGTGTGAACGTGTAAACACAGTTCAAACATTTCATGAATGTTCCTGTAGCCAATCATGGACGAGATATATTACCTGAAAAAGTTTGAGCTCAAATTTTGAAATATCGCAATTTTCATTTAAAAATCACCGTCAAATTTTGAGCATGGAAACACGCCTTTTCCCATTTTCGTCCCACCGTCGATCCCCTGCACAAACCAATACCACTCCCTGATGAGACCGTGGAATTTAACCACTATCAGAAAACGTTGTCAAAATTGCAAAAACCGTGAAAATCGGTAAAAATGTATATATCGGTACCAAAAATCCATCGGAAAACAACTATCGTATTTTGGTCAATACGGTTCCGACCAGTGTTTTTTGGTCAAAAACATGTTCTTTTGAACACAATTTCTTATAAATGAACACCACATTAAAAAATGACCATATAAATGAACAGGAATATTCATTCCCACCAAAACCATCGTTCGAAACCGAGTTGTATGTTGTATGACTATATGATTCACAATGTTCACAAGATATTATTCATATGTATATATAAAGCAGTACACCAGACACTTACATTATGTATCATGTATATAAAGCTTAATACATCCACATATACCTACGTATGTAATATATGCCAGTTTGGTTACGTATAAGGGCATATCTAATCGGTCATAGCTAGTTGTAACATAGACCAGGCATGCTTAAAAATGAACACTCACGGTTATAAACGACCAAATTTTTGAACAGTACAATTTTTGAAAAAAACCCCTGGTTCTGCCTAAATAAATCCTCGGCATGACTTAGTTCCAAGTTGTTCCCGTTAAGCATCACACTGTTGGAATATTGTACATGCAATAAGATATAATTTTTGTTTTTGAATCTCTAATCACTAGGCCTCAGCTTGGAACATTTACATGATCGAGCATGTTTTGAAGCTGGCTATCACTTTCCGCGATGAGAGCAACCCATCAGCGTAATCGGCGTCAGTCAATCTGACTCAGTGTCGTCCTACACAGCTCCTGTTGGGTGCAGACCTGGGAGCATTCTATGGCCAAGTTGAACAGAGAGGGCGAAACAATAATTGAACCCGACTTTACTTCAAACGAGTCTAATAAAGACTAGTCGAGCTTAGTGCAGCAGAGCGATGGCTCTCACAGTACTCGGATCGTCAGTTCCAACGCAGGTCCTCGGTCTCTTTTTAATTTTATACAGCCACTCTCTATAAATAGAGTCACAAACAGCTTTGAAGCTGATAAAGGTCGTGGCGGTCAGTCTACGGCATTCGTATCTTTCTTCTAGTAACATGCGAAGAACATCGATTTGATCTACTCAACATAGCCTGAATCCACATTGGTCTTCGCGTGCGAACTTCTCGCTGTATATTCAACCTGCTGGCGACGATGGACTCAAGAAATTATTTAACGGCCACATTCAAGAGTAAGATTCGCCTGTAGTTCGAGCATAAAGAGCAGTTGCCTTTCTTACGCAGTGGCAAACGGATTGCCCAAACACCAGGCATCTGAAATAGATTCGCTTTCCCGTATTTGTTGCAATGGAGGTGCGGAGTAGTTCCGCTGTGTGATGCAGCAGATTTGCAACTCTATATATGTGCGATCAATTTTCTGCATCACCGAACTTCTATTTTATGCATATTGCAACTTCAATCTATTCTATCGCAATCCCAAAGCCTAGCTATGTAATTAACGACTGTGTTTTAGTTGCATTCTCATTTTCGATTTCTTGCATCTTATATACATGTCAGTCGTCCTTACAAAAACGTGTTTAATATACATAGATTATATTATACGTATATATAGATCGATTTTATATATAGTCACCTAGGGCAACTACGACAAAATCCAGAATTACAGCTGCTGCACATTCTCTATTACCAGTCGTAGTGGAACTACATTTTTGAGCGGAGCGACGGCATTAGTAATATGAACGTACTCAATGTCTTGGGAATATATTATTACCTAGACAACAATGAGTAAATGAAAGAATAGTTTATTCCGTTCGAACGAAAAGCAAGACAAAGGAAGTCACGTGGCTTATACAGCATGGTGATGAATGGTAATCGAAGCACAGCAATGAAATCATAGGACACGGAGTCTGAAAATAATTTTGCCTATACTATTCCTGTAAGTACAATGCACCGATTTTCTTATTTCCCCATGGAAACCTCAACGTATATGCCGTTAAAACGACTCTACGACCAATAATTAACCTGTTATGAGCTTAATTAGGGTGTTAATCAGCTAATTAGCTTAATTAATGATAAGATTGGCAAGTTGCCAAACTTCTAAAATATCAGGTGCACATCCTTACATGATAAGCTTTCAAACAAAAAAAGTTTTTTGAAATAGGTTCAGTGGTTCTTGAGATCCATGAAAGACTAACGGACGAACGGACGGACAGACGAACGGACATCGACTTTTTGCTCCCAGACAGAAAATATAAACGCTTTGCTCGGTCGCCTCGCTCCGCTCAATAATACATACACGTGCAATGATGTAACGCCTGATGGTAGAGGTGTGGGGCAACAATACCTACAACTTGCATGCCGATTGCTGCCAATACCTGCTTGTATACAGCTAGAAAAACCTCGATCAATGTTGACCCTACACGGGAAACACTGACCATAAGCTGGGGCAAATTTGACTACAGTTTTTAGAAATTACTGTGAATTCAAATGGTGCCAGTTAAATAATATCGCTGTGAAGCGTTTCATAAGATGAGGAATTGCGGCTTAGTGATAAGTTATGACACGTAGTCAAAGTTGCCCGATGAGTCCAAGTTGCCCCGGGTGATTGTAGCATACCTATGTCTACAATAGATATTGGCTGGTTTTTTTACTACTACAAGATAATTCTGGTACCGCTACAGGTGCCGCCAAGAAATTTAATACATGTTGTTCCCTAGTATACAAAGTATCCGTCACACACATGCCGACACGCGCGGAGATATCATACTTACTCAAATAAAAGCAACAGTTTATGGATCAATCTGACCAAAAACTAACCTATAATTCTAAGGATTCCCTCGAAATCGACCGGATCAGTGAAATGACGAATCCGCGTCTTCTTATGATGTGCTTGAACGTAGCGATGATACTCGCGCTCCGAGTAGGATTCGGTTTGTTCGCGAGCTTCCTTCAATTTGGCCAACGAGAAGCCGCCGCCTCCACTGACGTCATCGATAAATAATGACGACGGCCCGTCTAGCCCGTGACGATATTGTTGTTGTTGCTGCTGGCGATGATGATGACGTTGACTACCACTACCCGTTGACGAGCTACAGTAATTGTCATCGTCTAAAAAATCGTCCGAAAATCGCATTACAAGCTCCGGCGGATCCGGATAGTCCGGACTCGTCGTCGTAATATCATAGTCGTCATCGTGGCGAAGATGCTCGACGTACGGCCCACACTTGCCGTGTACACTGGATCGTTTGAGTCTTGGTGGCGGCGGGCGAGCCGAAGTGCGCGTACCGCCGCGGCTACTACTGGCACTAGTGCTGGCACTTTCACAACTTCCGGACAAAATTTTGGGATACGGCGCAAACGTTACGCTTGGATGAGCCTGAAGATCACTGCGTCCTTCGTTGTTGCCCTTGCTGAGATTCGTTCTGCGACCACGGGGTTTGATATTTGGACAATAATTATTATTGTACGTGGGGTGCTGTTTCGAAGCTCGTGTTTTATTGTTGGACGGCGGCGGTATTCTCACCGTAACGCTTGAGCCATTCGAGTCGCTTGATGCGGCCAGGCTGGCAATTGTGGTCGTCGTTGTATTTGGCGATTGTAGCTGCAATGAATACGGCCCCGGAAAGCCCGAAGAAGCCATTTGGTTCGCCGGTATCATACCCTCGTCTCCACTGCTGACGCGACCGGAAGACGCACATGAACCAGTCATGCTATTTGAGGAATTCTTCTTGGTAGCACGAACACTGCTACCGGGCGAGCAAACGTGTATATCCGGTGGCTTTTGTGCATCTTCATCCTCGAATATCACCAACTGCTGCTGGCAGTCGTCGTTCAGAGTCCTCGATACAATGTTTTCTTGACGTCTTCGCGTCAACACCGACCTGGCCGAAGACGGCGAAGCGTCCGTGTTTACGCTAGCCTGCTGCCGTTTCGACCATTGAGGTGACCGAACACGGCCCTGATCGGGCCGGTGTTGAACGTAGCCTTCCGTTGCCGTCGTCGACGAACTACGCATGTTGTTTTGGTCATTATAGGCTTCGTCGGTTTCGTGAGCAGACCGACGGGAAAGCGACGGTGATGCTGCCTCCTCGCAGTAAGTAGACGTCGCCGTCGCCGTCGATGACGACGACGGTGCAAACTCACTCATAGTGCTGCTGCGCAGGTAATGATGGCGATGTTTTCCGACTCTCGCCGTCGCCAGTGGTGGACCGCCACTGCTGTAGCCGCTGCTCGTACTGCTACTCGCCAACAAATAGCGATTCGACACTACGGCGGCTGCGTCCTCATCACACGGCGGCGGATGGCTGGTAGTAGCAGCGTCGGCTGGGTTGTTCATCGTTCCCGGCAAAATGTTGTAGCGCTATGGCCCGGCTGTACTCAGTGTCGCTACTGCGCTTGGTGGTGCAACCAATTTGTTGACAGCTGCTGCTGTAATAAGCATTCGGGCCGTGCCATTGATCTGGTCGCTTCCTGTAAACGTGCGCATATATACGAAACGGTGACACCCAGTGTACGATATATAAGGAAGTATATACCAAGAATTCCTCAACCGGTTCTGACTAATTTTTGTACTATAGGTGTTCCAGTTTCATGTCTTTCGATACTACGAAATTTGTAACAGCGGTAGTTTATTTTCGAATCAGGCGTGAAAACTAAACCATAAAGCTATTCCTGATGCTATTTCCATACAGTGAGAGCAAAATTTTTCTTCAATTTTTGCCTCCGCTGTTAGCCTTAATTATAGCAAGAATTTGACTCTCGGTTTCGACTAATTTTTGCTGGGATAGCTGCCGAATAAGTGGGTGGTTCAACCCCTATTATGGCGATTCTTATTTCCCAAGGAGGCAAACAACGCGGTCTTGTACGCTTCACAATATACACTCACCAGCAAACTATGCCTGTTTCAGCGGATGATTTAGCCCCAACCCATGGACCGGCTCCACATTCGTGCCCAATCCTTCGAGCTACTGGACCACCGATAAACAAAAAACCCTAGACGGATCACGTTAGGTCTTTCCACGTCAGGTCACGTTGCGTGGAAAACTTGACATGATATATGTGACAAAAATTTAAAATTCTAAATTAAGATATTTGGCTTAGACTTAAGGCGTGTTCACACGATCATACTTTTTGCTCAAATTTTGATCAAAATTTGAAAGCAACTTTTTAGCATTTTTTGCAAGTTTAAACGTGTGAACACAGTTCAAACATTTCAAGAATGTTCCTGTAGCCAATGATGGACGAGATGTATTACCTGAAATAAATTTGAGTTCAAATTTTGAAATATCGCAATTTTCATTTAAAAATCACCGTCAAATTTTGATCAAAGTTGATTGTGAGCAAAAAGTTTGAGCGTGTGAACACGCCTTTAGGTTTAGCTTTAGACTAACGAGAGAAACAAAGCATACGATAATTTGTACCACATGACCAGACTTTGTACATTTTATGCAACATTACACAACTTGACATTGTAATGCGCTAGACGCGACGGGGCATGGGAACTGGAAATGATCCGATTTTCTTTGGTTTGCACAATACAATCTCACCCTCTCCCTAAAAATTGATGATATTCAATATTGAGCCCAGGCTTAGTTTCGACGGATAAAACGGTACAAATATACTCAACCCGGGGGATGTGGCGCTAAAACTCGTCACCATACGCCTGATAGGAGATTGGGGGGTGGGTCGGGGCGTGGGAAAGATTTCGAGATATGCCAATTCGTACGGTTCAAAGCTAAACTAGTAACTCTATCGAAATTGCACAACGTAGTGAAGTATAGGTACACCTACACATTTTGTGTGGACAGCCAATCAGCCCTCGATAGCATACGTTGATATGCTAAATGTGGATATCACACAATACCGCACAAGTTAGAACAAAACTAATACCGGCAAAAAGTTTCCCGTGCCCCAAAACACCCCAGTGCAAGCTATCAGCCTCCCAGGACGTCACAATAAAATTGGGAATTTTGGGTCGATGAACCATGAGGGCGCCATACCCCCGTACCCATGGGTCGCAGAGAAAAATCAACACCGACAATGAGTTTCCCATGCACGAAAACCCCAAAGTGAAAGTTTTCAGCCGCCTATGACACCAGAACAAATTTTCGAATTTTGGGTCGAGGAACGATAGGGCTCCGCACCTCAAAAAAATTTGAAATTTAAGATAAAATAACCTTGCTTCCGTAAAGGGTACTAAAATGTGGTAAAAAAACTCATTTTGACCTCTGACCCCGAACCTTGGGCGTCATACCTCCGTACTCATAGAACCATGGGTCAAAGAGCAAAGCCAGCCAAGGCAATCAGTTTCCCATGCCCGAAAACCCCCAGGAGAAACTTATCAGCCGCCCAAGACGTCAGACAAAATTTTCAAATTTTGGGTCGAGGAACTACTGGGGCGCCATCCCCCCGTACTTCAAACCCCATAAATCCAAAACCGGAGCCTTAATCGAAAACAAAAAAGGCATCGGCACTTGTCATTTTACTATCAAATAAAACCAACCAGAGAAAAAATCGAACGTTACGATAAAAATAACATTGCTTCCGCGAAGGGTACTAAAATGGAGCAAAGAACCTACATATTTGACCCCTGCCCCAGACCCCAAATGAAAAAAACGCTCGGGCATGTACACGACTATGTAAATCGACTATGCCGGTTTGAATGAGCCCAAGATCATGAAACTCGGTTAAGTCGTTCCTTATGGCCGATCACACACACACAGGCGGAAATTAAAAGATTTCACCCCTGCAACACACAATCTCCACTACGTTCTGATAAAACTTTAAAAGCTCCGACTTACCCACCAATAGTAATGAGCCCAGTAAATAAGTTGGCCCAAGGCTACGCGTCCTGATACAAAGTCCTGGCTTTTTTTCAAGACTTTCTTGCTTGTTACATTAATATTTGTAGTCCCCGGCCGAATCGCGGTGGTTTTGGTCCACTTCAATGAATGAATGCATCGATTGAAACGAAACGCTTTATATGGAAACAAAAAGATAAATAAATCAATCAATCAATCAATCAATCAAAATTCTTTACAATAGTATATAATTGGTTGCTATAGTTGCCTCAGAAACAATAATTCACTATATACGTTCCCATTGCACCGCACGGATATTATATACGAATTATTATATATAAAGAGTAACAAAAGTAATACAATTTCGAACTATTTTATATAATTACAGAAATTATACTGAAACCATTGAAAAAAGCCATTTAAATCCACATATAGGTAGGGTTTCGTATAAGCGTTTCCTGAAAAGTGATACCCAAGCTAAGGGCTAACTATTCCGGTTACTCCCTGATATATATATATATATATATATATACATTCATATATATATATAGATATATATATATATATATATATATATATATATATATATCAGGGAGTAACCGGAATTCCGGTTCCGGTTCCGGCGAAAATCGTGTTCCGGTTCCGGTTCCGGCAAAGGGCAAAAACCATACCGGAACCGGAATTCCGGTTTAAAAATGTTGATTGAAATTTTCCACGTTTTTTGCTTTATCCTGCAATCCAAACATATGTAATATATATTATACAATGATCAAGCTCCAATACAACCAAGCAAAAGAAAAGATTAACTAACCAATTTGCCGTGTAAAACGTAAGTAAGGCACATAATTTGAGCACGAATTTTTCATAATAACCTGCAGGAGTTTGTTAAATCAAAGCCAGGTCAATGCTTGTAGCAGCTATTTTACACATCCAGAAGTCTGTTGGATACGTTTGAATTAAACCGGTCCAACTCGGTAACAGAGTATGGCTTACGCAGAAGTACTTAGGGTATGCTTGGCTAACATAAATTGCGTCAGGCACCCGCCAGTGCGCTTGTAAACTTGGCAAATCAGTTTAACTTGAAGTAAAATAACGTTATCTGCAACGCAGCTAGAAACTGCTTTCTTGGCAATGAACTGTATTTATTGAAACTGTGCGAGCAGCATCACAGTGTGTCTCATTTATAGCATTCTGATTAGAAAGTTATCATCATTATGATCTAACTGACGGGCACTGTTTGTTCAACGCTAGCCTAAACAGTGTCTCTGACCACTGATCGGAAAATTACCTTCTATCTATTATTTTCTCCTAGAATCATATAAACCAATAATTTTAAGTTTCCTACAGAAGACCATACAACAAACGTATGTGTAGTAAAGGGAGGCGACTGGAGACAGAGCGAAAGTGTGTATTCTACGCTCCAAGCTTTGTAAGCATATTCGATTTGACGCAGTACATGCAATGGTGTATAGTGGAAGACATTTTTGCTCTGAATGTCCAAAAACCGATATATTTGATCGAAAAATAAACATTATTATTAGCTTCCTCAGTCTCTTTAAAGTTTCATAAAGGCAATAATACCGTCGCAATACATTAATTTTAATACAAAAGTTATTTTTAATGCATTTTAAATCCACTATACCTTCATTTCTTCCATCATATGTTTTACTATATATAAATTTCGAAGACCAGGTTCCGGTTCCGGTTCCGGATCCGGTTTAAATGGACGGTTCCGGTTCCGGTAAATTTTGGTTCCGGTTATTCCCTGATATATATATATATATATATATATATATATATATATATATATATATATATATATATATATATATATATATATATATCAGGGAATAACCGGAACCGAAATTTACCGGAACCGGAACCAGCAACCGGAACCGTCCATTTAAACCGGAACCAGTACCGGAACCTGGTCTTCGAAATTTATATATAGTAAAAGATATGAAGGAAGAAATTAAGGTGTAGTCGACTTAAAATGCATTAAAATAACTTTTATATTAAACTTAATGTATTGCCATGACATTATTGCCGCTCTGAAACTTTAAAGAGAATGAGGGAGCTAATAATGTTTATTTATCGATCAGTATGTCGTTTTATTGGACACCCAGAGCAAAAAATGCCTTCTACTAATACACCCTTGCGTATACTGCGTCAAATTGAATGTGCTTACAACGCATAGAGCGAAGAATAAACGCTTTCGCTCTGTCCCTATTCGCCTCCCTTTACTACACATACGTTTGCTAGATGTTGTTCTGTAGGAAACTTGAAATTATTGGTTTATATGATTCAGGAAAAATTAATAGATAAAAAGTAATTTTCTGATCAGTGGTAAGAGACACTGTTTAGGCTAGAGTTGGACAAACAGTGCCCGCCAGTTAGACGATAATGATGATAACTTTAGAATCATAATGCTATAAATGAGACAAACTGTTATACTGCTCGCACAGTTTCAATAAATCCAGTTCATTGCCAAGAAAGCAGTTTTTGGCTGCGTTGTAGATAACGATACTTCACTTTAATTTCGCCTGATTTACAAAGTTTACAAGCGCACTGGCCAGTGCTTGACGCAATTTATGTTAGCCAAGCATACCCTAAGTACTTCTGCGTAAACCATACTCTGTTACCGAGTTGGACCGGTTTAATTCGAACGTAATCCGGAGACTTCTGAATGTGTAAAATAGTTGCTACAAGCATCGACTTGGTTTTGATTTGTTAACAAACTGTTGCAGGTTATTATGAAAAATTTCTACTGAAATTATGTGTCCTACTGACGTTTGACAAGGCAAATTGCTTAGTTAACCTTTTCTTTTGCTTGGTTGTATTGGAGCTTGATCATTGTATAATATATATTACATATTTGGGATCAGAGATGAAGCAAAAATGTGGAAAATTTCAAACAAAATTTTTAAACCGGAATTCCGGTTCCGGTATGGTTTTTGCCCTTTGCCGGAACCGCAACCGGAACACGATTTTCGCCGGAACCGGAACCGGAATTCCGGTTACTCCCTGATATATATATATATACATCGAAAAGTTTGGCAGGGAGACCCCCAACACTAAGACCGGATGTTTTTTATGATATCGTTTAGAAAAAGTGGCGGTGTCAGGACTTCACATCTAAACTGAAAATAGAGGAGCTAAGTCATCAGCGTCTATGACGAAAGTTGAATTACACTTGACTTGACCCAGTATATACATATCCAAATATCAAAGCCATATATACTCAGGAGATGACTCAAAATGAACCCAATCTGGGTAACTGCTGCTGGCAGACTACTATACACAGGGGGGGTCGTAATAGATGGGGTGGGCACCCCCTCCCACTTTTTCCTGCCTAACGGGAATAAATTAACCGATTGGGTTATTATAACAAAATGAATTTAAACCATCGTATCCCCTCCACTTTTAAAAAGCTTGCGACGACCCTCACTACATACGTATATATACATCAAGGATTGCGATTATGTTTGCAGCTTTAGAAAAGAACTTCAAAGACCAGACACGACTCATGTTTCCTTGATACACTAGGCTCGCTTCGGCTCTCACATTTTAGATTCCCGGCAGGCATGGGCTTAGGCTCTACTCACAACCCGCGTTACACGATGTTTACCCACACCATGATACCGATATGTTCGACAATCAAAAAAATAGCCCTCTGTTCGCTACCCACCCACAAATAAAAAATATTTTAACTATTATTATTTGTTACTCTACGTATATTATTAGGGTTGAACGCCCAAGTCAAACAAAAACGAAATAAAACAAAGCGCTAGCTGTATATATTAGTGTGCAGAAATTATTGCACATAGTTTAAGAAAACACGTTTTCCACAATAAATCAAAAGACTGCCGAATATTATAACGTATAACTATAATAACATTTACATATAAAAACACCCTAGCGGATCCAGAAGTCGCAGATGGCGACGGGGGTGGCGGCAGGGGATCGGCCATCGACCCCTCAGTAGTAAACAGAAAGTTGTAATATATACATTCTATTTGACTTGGGTTTTCTTCACATCTTTCTGACGATTCAGCTAAGGTCAGACGTGGGACTTCGAAATCCACTCCTCGTGACTACGGCCATTGAGCCCTCAGTAGTCAACAGAAAGTTGTAATACATTCTGTATGACTTGAGTTTTTTTCACATCTTTTTTGACTAGGTTAGACGTGGGGCCTCGAAAACCGTTTTAGTATGCCCGAGTTGCTATTCGAGACACCGAATCGGGGTGAGAAAAATATCAACCCGACGCGACCCGATCCGGAACACAGTTTGATATTCAAAAATTGGTTTCGCTAAGGAAAAATTGGGCAAAATATTGGAAAGGCGCTACCTCTTGTTGAACCCACGCGCCCGACAACCGGCTGCCAATATATTGTCATCATGACTTGCAATTATGCTATGTATGGGTTCTCGGCGAGTGTTTTATAGAACGCTACCCGAATTGCTACCTCGTTTACAGGTGGTGCTGCTTCGAGTCTATATGCCCCTTCAACACTACGTAGCCCAGTTCACGGCCTCTTCGGTTAATATATGTTGGTCAAAACTTCAAAACTGACTAATATCGGGCTGGGCGGAGGGCTAACCGAAGTATCCCAGCTTACCCGTCAGTACGGTTATATCAAACAATATACCTGGGAGCCCTAGCTTGACCCGATTACGGTTTCTTCTCTGCCACCACAAATTATATTAAATTAAATCTTGCGGATTTTGCCACATTATCCCCTGCGATTTTCATATTAGTAATTTAGTTTTGGTGCTAAAATTTGCAGGAAAGTTGTTGAGTTCTCCATAAATAATTTAGCAAGCAGTTTCGCTATTGGTGGCGGTAAGCAATACGGACAAACAAAAATTGGATTCCAGTTTCGCGCGTATATATATGTACCTTTCTTCTCCCATAGGTACACTTATGAGTTGAGTTGAGATGCAGAATTCTTCTTTACAACTTTGTTAGACACCAACCGTACCATTTGTCGGGAGAAGCTCCCCTCGCAGACGCGAGGTCGGTGAGTATAGAACAGAATACAATAATTATTGATTAAAGATGCCAGAAGCATGGAGGCGGTGCTTGAACGATGACACTGAAGGAGCCCAAACCACATCAGGTGGAAGATTGTTCCAAGCTCGCACAACGCGATACGGGAAAAAGTTTTTTCTGAGGTCGAGTCGCGGAATATCGCGAGTTTCAAGCTTCAAATCATGTCCCCTCGTTGATGCAAAGCCCGGCAAAAAGAATGAAGATATATCAAGATCGACAGAGCCGTTTAGCATTTTGTATACCAAAATGAGATCGCTGCGAAGACGCCTATCGGCAAGAGTCTGAATTCCAAGATATCTAAGACGCTCATAATAGGGAAGGTGTCGAATATACGGCTAGAGTTTAGTTGCGGAACGCTGCACTTTCTCCACAACATCAATGTCTCTCTGCAGATAGGGACACCAAACGGTAACAGCGTATTCCACGTGGGGGCGTATTAAGGAGCGGTATAAACATAGCCACACTTTTTTGTCCAATGGTGTACAGTTCGCCGAATCAAGAAAATGACTTTATTTGCCTTGGCCGAGACAAAACAGCAATGGTCGCTAAACTTCAAATTATTGGAGAAGACAACGCCAAGGTCCTTTATATGGAATTTGTAGGGACTAGGTTATAGTTCGAGAAAGAATAATCGGTCAACGGATTGTTCGATCCTAAATGCATGACGTGGCACTTCGAAGCATTTATCGAAAGACACCAGTATCGACAATAATCTGATAGACTATCGAGGTCCATTTGTAGGGCATCAAAATCATGGTATGGAGATTTTTGGACGAATCGGCGAGCGAGCCGGATGTCATCCGCAAATTTATAGATGGCCGATGAGAGGTGTTCATCAATGTCGTCGATGAATACTTGGAATAAAAGAGGTCCCAATACTGAACCTTGTGGGATGCCACTCACTACACTATGCCAACCGGAAGAAGAATTGTTAACATACACACATTGTTCCCTATTAGCCAAATAGCTACGAAACCACTGCAGAAGCGTCCCAGAGATTCCATACATCTCTAACTTCATAATAAGAGCGTCATGGTTTATTCGGTCAAAAGCTTTTTGAAAATCAATGTACACTACGTCTAGCCAGTCACGACTATCAAGACAGTTTGTGGCGAAATCTAGATATTGGAGCAACTGAGTTGTGGTTGCTAAATATAATTCTATTTAGTAAAAATCAGACCTATTACAACAACTGTCAACCAGAAATGTACACGAGGATCACTTAGAAGTGAACCATGACCGACGCTGAATTTAAATACATCATCATCCCATATATTTTTTATCAACGGGGGCACAATGGTTTGCCCCTTGGGTCGTCTAATGCTTTCGTAGTTCGAACTCTGGTAGGCTTCGTTCAAGTCTCACTCTCTGGCAATAAAATCTTTTATGGATGTTCCTTTTGTGGATTATTACCGATATAAACGCACACAATATATAATCAGTATCAATATCTTTTTTGTATACACATTGGTTTAATCTTAAGTGAAAAACAAACGTTTTTGCTTCTGCTTTTTACCACCACGAGGGATTCGTACATTTTGGGTTAAATTTGGTTTGCCTAGGATTGGACCTGAGACAATTTTAAACACTTAGATTTCGGTAGAGCTAGCATAAAACATTCAGCCCAAACGTTGCCAGACTTATCGTTACCAAAAATGTAGCACAAAAGTTGTTTCTTCGATCCAATCGAATCGAAAACGGGGTCCCCAAATTCTACCCAGGCTCTGTCCACCCTCGATTAATCCCAAAACGCGTCAAGCGCATTCGATGCCGCAGGCCAGCGTTCGACGCGGCCCGTCTTCTATCGTACTCGAACAGGGCTCCCGGGACGCAGGTAGATATTCAAGCACTGCAATAATATTGTATCTGCAAACTCTGCAACCCGATAAAGCTATTCCAATTGTCTCAACTCTCGCACTGCGTTGGGATTTTTAAAAAACCTGCCAATTGCTCTATGGAAACTTCTGTGCTGCAAAAATGGGAACCAACCCCGAATTTGAAAGAACGATCTAAAATCTCTACACCATCAACAACCCCCTCGATTGTTGGGCGGCTACTACTACAACACAAACAGGATAAAAACCCCGACGCGATCCCTCGCTTTCAAATCAATACGGCAATCCCAACAAGACAGGGGGGTCATCAAACAAATTTTTTTCGCTTATAAACTGAAACGGTGCGGGATCGGGTGAAGGCACCAATCAAAACTGGCGACGCGGCCGCCAAATCTCGCCTCTTTGCTACGACGTTCCTTGAGTCCCTAAAAACGTCCCACTTGGTCCCTATCTAATCTCTACATATACGTATATGCAAGTATTCTAAACACGTACTTGACGAAATAACTAACTCTTTTCTAACAGCTACTTTTCGCCCTGACGAAAACACCGAAGGCTTAATAGCAGCCGGCTAGTTCTGCTCGCTACATAATAACTCTTACGTAGAACCAACAACACACACACATAAATAAAACAACCCTACAAAAGGGCTAAGCCTAGAAAAGCATTTGGAGCCATCATAAAACCTTTCCACGTTGACAAGATCTGGGATAGTTTTGCTCGCACAAAGCACGGCTCTCACCGCACAAACGCGCATTCATATACGTATAATGATTTATATGTACATGTGTTTATCATATATACATGTGGATATATGAATATATCTATGTATGTTGATGTGGTTATCATATATATAATATGTACATGTGTTATAATAAACACAAATACGCTCACAACCTACCTAAAGCTTGGGCTTAGCCAGGCAAGACAATTATATATGAAGCTATTTTGAGCTGGGTTAGCTATTATAATAAAGGCTGGGTAAAGCCCCGGGATTTGCTTTCGGGATAAACACACACGACAAAAAAAACAACAACAATATATATATATGGTAATAACAATGGAATGGCCTAGAATAACAACAATAAAACAAAATCAGTCCATATTAAAGCAATATATATACATATATATATTTATATACACTTGATTTCAGCTTTATAGCAACCACGAAACCTTACATTTGCAAGACATGTATTATATTCATATAACACGCCGCACACCAGCGACTTGCAAAACAATCAGGTGCAAAAATAGTTTTAGGAGCCGCCCTCTCTAGTTCTCTACTCCTCCACCCCCTCTCAAGTTCCCCACTCCTCCACTCCGTCTCAAGTTCGCCACTCCTCCACTCCGTCTCAAGTTCGCCACTCCTCCACCCCCTCTCAAGTTCCCCACTCCTCCACTCCGTCTCAAGTTGCCCACTCCTCCGCCCCCTCTCAAGTTACCCACTCCTCCACCCCCTTTCAAGTTCCCCACTCCACCACCAACTCGCAAGTTACCCACACCTCCACTCCGTCTCAAGTTCCCCACTCCTCCGCCCCCTCTCAAGTTACCCACTCCTCCACCCCTTTCAAGATCCCCACTCCTCCACCAACTCTCAAGTTCCCCACTCCTCCACCCCCTCTCAAGTTCCCCACTCCTCCACCGCCCTCCCGATGATAGTACACAGCTTTCTCCCTCCAAAACCTAACTAGCCCTAAACTTAATAAAGTATCATTGAGCTCACAAAAACCGAACATCACGGTTTATTCCTATACTAAGGCACATTTCAAGTTCTTCCGTCCCACCCCACCCCCTGCAGTGGTACAACTTGACATGACCCTAGGAGCGATTCAAGACCCTTCTCGATCGCCCAAGATTTTTGGGTTCTTTTCCATTATCCCCCCAGCCCGCATTTGCCCAAAAACGGTCAGATTCTGGAAATTTTGGTATTTTTATGATCCTCGAGACCTCCCGTGATCATTTCGACCTACAAAAATGAATTTTTAAAGTTTTAGATTTTTTTGGATCCCAAGGGTCCGGTCCCCCCTTGGGAACCCAAAATTTTTTTCTTAAAGGATCGAAGGGATGAGGATCCTTGGGGCCCAAAAAAATCTAAAGTTTTAAAAATTCGATTTTCTGGATGAAATGATCAGGAGAGATCTCGAGCATCACAAAAATACCAAAATTTTCAGAAACTGACCATTTTTACGCAAACGCGGGCTGGGGGAGGGATAATGGAAAAGAACCTGAACTTCTCTCTGATACTTATTCTACGATGATCTCGAGGTTTCCTTTCGCTTTTTGAAGCCATCAGGGCAAGTCTCATCCGGCTTCGGCTTAAACAACAATGACAGCGCAACCAGGACAAACCCACACCACACGCGATATAGATTTTACATTTCATGACAGCGTACCGAATGCTCAAATTACACTAAAATTTACAAAAACAACGAAAAATGGAACTAATTTTCATGACGCTAAAATTTTTACAGCCTTTTTCTTCAGATATCATCCGATATCGATGTCGCACAAACAATCATCAAATAGGTTTCGTACAGTCACAACAACATCGGCTCGTCGTACAACATTCACGTGTCAATTTACATTCAATGTCAAAAATACGTTCACAATAACAAATATATATATATATATTTCCACATAATAAAATGTTCACAACATTAGCAATAAATTATAACAAATTCCAGGTCCAAATCATTCTGAGTCCATGGCACAAACAGACAAAAAGACAATTCAGCCAGCAAATCTCACTTCTGGTTTTTTCGGAAGGCTTTTGCGCCATTTCAACGTGCAAACCCACGGAACAGTAGCACGATCGATCAAATGCGATGAAGCACGCAGGCTCGGACGCATAGCCAAGGCTTGGGTACTGGAGGACCGTGTCGCCCCCTCCGGCAGTTTACAGCTGCAAAAAACATTTAACGTGCCATCGCCGGATGACATGTTGAGTTGACCCCTCAGCTTGTGGGCGACCGGCCAGTTGAAAACTTCTGATGACGCTCCAGCAGGGGCATCGTAAGCTCTTCAAAAGTGGGCCGTCCGGTCGTCTACAGTCATTTCGTTATAACGCCATCAGTTAATTATCCCCAAAATTGGATGGCTCGGCGGCGCACCTCAGATGAACCATCTCTATAAGTTGAATGTTGTGTTTACAAATCGTTCTAAAGCAACGAAAAATACGCACGCACAATACGCATGTTTTGTTTGTGCGGCCGCTTGCTTACTAGGTTCGCCGCCAGAGAGCAAACTCCTCGATTACATCTCGCTAGGATATTATTGACGCAGACAAACAATAATTCGCACGAAACGACAAATACACAAACCGAGCACCGCATTACAGCAGTCACAAACCCAAACTACAGCCACAGCCAATCTCAATCACATGAATTTCACACTAAAAGAGCCAGATCAAAAGCCAGATCCGTCGTAATTGCATATGACATCTGATCACCGGTGAAAAGATTCAGCTACGCAGGGGATCACGCCGTGTTCAATAAATGGAAAAGACCCACGAGTGATCATTCATTGGACCAACCGGGATTAGAACCCGGATCTCTAGCATGCAAGACTAGTGCGCTACCATTACACCCCAGGCCCCGATAACAGCGTGTTCAGCTACGCTATATATGCTAGCTAGTGAGATGCTACATAACTCCCCTGTGGAGTCGCGGAAGCGTCCGTTGAGAGCTGTAGCTATGTGAAGAAACTCCGTGCAGGGGATCACGTCGTGTTCAATAAATGGAAAAGACCCACGAGTGATCATTCATTGGACCAACCGGGATTAGAACCCGGATCTCTAGCATGCAAGACTAGTGCGCTACCATTACACCCCAGGCCCCGATAACAGCGTGTTCAGCTACGCTATATATGCTAGCTAGTGAGATGCTACATAACTCCCCTGTGGAGTCGCGGAAGCGTCCGTTGAGAGCTGTAGCTATGTGAAGAAACTCCGTGCAGGGGATCACGTCGTGTTCAATAAATGGAAAAGACCCACGAGTGATCATTCATTGGACCAACCGGGATTAGAACCCGGATCTCTAGCATGCAAGACTAGTGCGCTACCATTACACCACAGGCCCCGATCACAGCGTGTTCAGCTACGCTATATATGCTAGAGTAGTGAGATGTTACACCGGTATCAATAAAATGAAACTATATATGCAGGGGACAGAGCATAACCGAAACCGAGATATATCGGAACTGATCTTCGAAATTTATATATATTATATTGTAAAACAAATGAAGATACCGTTGAATTAAAATGTTAAAAATAATTATACAATTTATCGTATTGCGATGACATTATCGCCTCTGTGGGACTTTGAGAGACTCATGTTTATTTGTCGATCAAGATGCTGTTTGATGTCGGTGTTTTGGGTTCCCTCAGCGCAACAAATGGCAAATAGGCCTGAGTAAACTGAACGTACTGGCAACTGGGAGTGTAGACTAGACAATTTCGCTTTCTTCTATCGCTTCCCTTTACATTCTTTATTCAATCGGAAACTTTAAATTATTGATTTGTCTGATTCCAAAAGAAAACAACCCAAGCTATGCTATAGGTTTCTGAACAGAATGTTCTATATAAAAGAAACCCGCAGAGTTTCAATACACACAGTCAATCACTAAGAACGCAGTTTCTTGCTGTATTATGGCACTTTACTTCAACATTTTAATGATTTACCAAGCTTACACACAGCATTGTAAAATACTGATAATTATTTATTATTATCAAATTTACCAGATTCAATCAATACACAATTCTATCAAAACAGTGTGAAATTATAAAATATTCTAAATTATAAATTATTATAAAAAATTGATGCTCCAGTTGAAAAGTTCCGGCCCAAAAGTAGCTCTGAACAATCTGCTCATGCATATCAAGTTCGACAGGTTCAATTCAAATATACGCAGCAGATTTCTGAATGATAAAACCACTGCTACAAGGATCCACCTGGCTGTGTTTTGACAAGCTAACCTGAAGATGAACAATTCATACAGGGTAAAGATGAAAAATTCGTACTGAGATTATTTCTCCTACTCACGTTTAACAGGACAATTTGCTCAGTGAATATTTTCTTATGTCTGGTTGTTTGAAGCAAAAAATGTGAAAAATTTTTTATTTTTAAATCCGACTTATAGTTCCGTATGGTTCTTGCCTTTTGCCAGAACCGCAATCAACACACAATTTTCGACGGAACCGGAATTCCGTTTACTCCCTGGCAGGAGCTTTTCCAGTGCTTTCTGTATGGGGTGGGGAGCAACTGGAGTTGCTAGGTGGGGCATACCGTAACCCCACAAAGCCTACATATACATTTACTTCGTTTTTGGGCCATATCTCACGGGGGGCACGCGTGAATGCACGGAGGGCATGGCCCCCGTACCACACTTTTTGGCTACGTCCTTGTAACTATGTATGCTATGTGCGGTTCTATGGTACAATACCACTCCACAGCTTGCAGCGCAAGCGAAATATTGGTGAACGTTATTTTACCCGGCCCAAACCCAAACCAATCCGTGGAAAACGCTACCGGATCGGCTATCAATAAACTTGAATTTTAATTCGGAACTAGGCTCTATGTGGATTCTATGCCAGTGTTTTGTCGAATACTGGCCAGCTCGCAAGAAAAGGGCGAGACTCACACCACAGCCACATCGTTTACAAGTACTGTTGCATGCGACTATCTGCCTTGTCAACGTAGATGGAACAGTTCATTGATCAGTGTGGCTACCCTAAACCGAAAATACTAAAGGAGCAAGACCGAAGCTAGACAAGTTTCAACGCGACCTAATCAGCAGTCTCTAATCCAAAGCATAATACTTGGATGGTACCAAATCTACTGCATAGCAAATAGCTAGGTGCTACTTTAGAACCGCTCGGTTTACATGAGAAGCGCTGCTGGGAACATTTGGCCGATACCACATTAACCACGGTCCTTTTTGGGAAGTGAGGGGAAACTCAGCGATTGGTCCAAAATTACTAAGTGTAAGTTATTTAGAGATAAAGTAAAACATTTTCGATAAGAAAATAGTTGTCGTGATTAGTGATACACTGATTTCACAAAGACCCAGCCGGACCAAGCCCGGTTACATCTATAGTTGTGATAACGGTATCCATGCAGACAGTGCACCCGTATTCTATAAGACAAAAGAGTATAACGAGCTTCTAGCCAACCTCAATTGGCTTTCAATTACGCCTGAGTGGACTTTAGGTGCCATAAACTGTCTAACTGCTAAATTTGTTGTCGTTTGCCTAATGACGACAAATTATGATAGTACTATTGAATACTTGACTAAACTGGGGTTATTTAATAATAGTTATAAATGACTGTGGGAACTCTTGCTATTTAGCTAAAATTGGTGCTATAGTGCGTCAGGACAAGTTAGACTGGCGGTGTTTTGACAGTAATAACTATCGAAATATTCAATTCGTATTAATTCTTTCTTTTTTAATCATAAACTGCCTCTCGATAAAATTCTTCTAATTATGATCGGTATCAACAAAATTTAAGGAGCGGTTTCATTGTTGATGAAGTTGGAGTGAGGGCCAGAGATTGACGTTGAAATTGACGAGTCAATGTGTTTTCGACAAAAATATAATCGAGGGTTACCTCGTCGGAAACATGGCTGGGTGGTGGGAATGCTGGAATGCGGTATACAAAGGTGTCTACTTTTCTGGGTTACGGCCAGAACTATCGATGTCATCATGCCCTTAATTTGACAGCACTTCCGCCTAGCATGTCGTGTGCTCACCGATAGCTTTGTTACATATATCCATGGGTTTGCTAGACCGCGACTGCAACTTTACATCCATGAAAGGGTTAAAACCACAATAGACAATTCGTTAATACTAATAACGGGAGGTTCACACCCTGAATATTGACGGGTAATGGAAACGGCTAAAGATATTTTTCGAGATCGTATGGGTGTTCCGGATGGATTGCTCGAAAGACACCTGGCTGAATTTGTATGGTGTCAACAGTTTGCTGCTCATCCATTTGGGGCCATGGTTTATCAAATCCGGAAGATATATCGGGTTTAAGATAGTAAGTCATTTTAGTTTGTTTAGTATTTTTTAAATAAATCATTACACGTTAGACTTGCTTCGTCGGGCTGCGTTGAATGATGTATTATACGTAAAAATTCGGAAAGAAAAAATTTTCACCTATCTTGGTGCCGAGTCAAAAACTCGAACAAAAATTTTTCCTGAAAATGGTCGTAATGAGTACTAATTGAACTCAGATCGTCTTGGTAAGTCCAAATATACCAAAAATTTTGCTGTAGAACGATTCCCATATCCCCCTTGCTTCAGCAGTGCCGAATTCGGTGTTTCAAAAACCTGGAAGTTTAAGTCTGGGAGAACATGTTGGGAGTGGACCATATTCATGACCTCCGCTGTGTACCTTTGTCTGTCAGTTATCATGCGAAGCACCACAAGATATATGACTAGTAAAAGTTTCACAGCTTGTTTAAGGATCCAACAATTGCCGCACTTGACGTTGGTAATAAACGTCTGCATGCGGTATATATTTTTGAACTCAGCTCGTCGAGCTGAGTCGAGTGGTTCTAATTTCAGCGGCGTGCGACCATTTGCTGATCCCCTTCCCCAGCCCAAACAGCGCCAACGTCTGCGTCATTGGTCGACCTAAAGAACGCACGGCTAGCGTTGTGATAACAGCAAATAGCGCAACAATTATTATTATTATAACCCAGGCAGCGATATTTTACGCAAACAAATGCGAACGAGCGAACGAACGAGCATTTGCGTTTCGCTGTTACACGTAAAACATGAAATAACAACAACAACTACTTCTGCAGCTCTTCGAACGAAGAAAACAGGCTCTATGTCGTTCGAGATATACGTATATGTGTGTGTGAATATCGACACATTGAATCTGCTTGCAGAAATCCAGGACACACCAGCACCGGCGCCGGGTTCTCCTAAAACTATGCTAAACCCGGCGCACACAAAAACTCCAGAGCCCGGGAGCCAGCAGCAGAGGCAGAGTTGATGCTGTTCGCTCCACGCTAGCCATCTCCACGCTGCCACAGTCGGCGTTGTCAAGCAGTTGCAAGCATGGGCTCATACATAGCCAGCCACCGCATGTATCTATATGCACGATCAAGAGTTTCTGATGGCTTCTTGAGGAGAGTATGACACATGTCGGCTTCAGCATACAACCACCGAAGTTGGGAATGATATGAGCCTTATCGACCTCACCCCACCCTCGGTTTTGGTTTTTCGAGGGATGGGGTGATGAAAAATTTTTCAAACGAGCCCCCAAACTTGTGGTGGCGTGGTCGGAGCAAAAGGTTTTTGCCCATGGTATCATTACCGAGCTTCGACAGTGAGGGGGGGGCAACCTTCTCACCCATCAACAAAATACCGACGGGTGGGGGGTAAGGTCGAACCGAATCGCGTCATACTCGACGTGATGGCGACAAGTGGTATACCCTCCTCAAGAAGCTATCCACATCAACTCTTGCACTGACAAGGCTAACATCAACGCAGGCAAAGAAGCAAGCGAGCGAGCAAAGCTTGCGTTGTAGCAACATGCCCATGCCGAACAGCTGACAACATTCGTCAGTAGCGACTGTGCGACTGGAGCGTGTGGTGAACCAGCGCCGAAATGAACTTTGCAAAGCTCGATCAGAACGAGCTTATAATCAACGCAAAAATATATATATATCTGTATAGTGATTTCGATATATATACGTGCATATGCATATGTGCGCTTTGTCTGGTATCGTACGGCATGACTCTACTCACTGTTCGTTGCTCGTTCATGCTCTAGTAAAGCGTCGCCACGCGTTTTGTAGCAAAAAAAAGCTGCTACACCTAAAACCAGATCCACAAGCAAATGCGTTTGTGTGTGTGTAAATATGTATAAATATATAATTCTATGTTTATCTCTAAAACACTACAAAACGTAGTACAACAGTAATATATACGCAATATGCCACCCCCTCCCCAATCAAACCAAGGATAGGGCACCTACCACCATTAGCAGTACCAATCGCACAAATCCGGGTGCTTTTCCATTATCCAGCCCGCGTTTGTCCCAAAATGGTCAGATTCTGGAAATTTTGGTATTTTTGTGATCCTCGAGACCTCCCCTGATCATTTCGACCAAAAAATTTAATTTTTAAAATTTGATTTTTGGGTCCCTCGGGAACCCAAAAATTTTTTCTTAAAATAGGATTTTTACCCACCATTCGACGCGTCTTGACGAGCTAAATCGAATGATGTTAACAGGATCCGGTAACCGGATCCTAAGTTATAGCCAAAAACTGCTCATTTGCCGAGCCTGGGGGATAATGGAAAAGAACCCAAATCCGTCCTTGGGGGCCCAATAGCTATTTTGATACGCCAGAATAGATACAAAAATTTTATTGCGGGGGGGGGGGCTGTGAGCAACGCAACAGCAGACTACTACTGCATTGCTTAATGCCATGAGCGAAATACAGCGAGAAAAATTCTAAAACAGTTACAACAGTCACACGTTTCAAAAAGCAGTGGCGCAGATTCCGTTTCAAGTTTGGGATGCGTGTAATTAACTTTAGACGGGGGTGCGAGATTTGTGTAACTTTGGTGTTTTGACTAAACGAGCGGTTTCGATCTTCGATAACAAGATATAGATAAGAGGGTGACGAGTCCGTCCTCGTCGTCTAAACCGTACCAGATCAAACCAGTTTCTAGCAATTGCATGCAAAAAACGCCAGGCGATAGCAAGCAGCTAAAAGCACAAACCGCCCTGCCGTGACCAACCCAGCCGTCTCAACCTAACAATCACTCAATGAGTGTTAACGCGGACCAGTTAGTAGAATATGTGGGGGTAGGCTCTCGGGCACGGCAACATCGAGAGTCCGGTGGGTGACCCGGAGGAGGATAGAATCGACGGAGCTTTCTTAAGGGGGCGACCGACGGCCGTTCAACAAAACCAAAGCGCTCGGCGCTGAAGCAAAGTCTGTACAACATCACTCATTGGTCGCCCGACGCTGTGTTGGTCGCCCCGGAATGTACACACACGTCTAGCAAATAATCGCTGCCCCCTTTTCCTTGTGTTCTTTCGGTAAAAACCAAAAATACCAACGTTAAAAACTCGTATTCCAAATAAAAAAACGTGTTCGTCTCTAAATAACAACTCTCACCGTGTGTCAAGTGCAGTGATCATCACATCATTGGCGTAACATGCCACAATTTTCAAACAATACAACTCTAAAAACACTTCGTGTATGTCATGTAAGGTACACGACCGTAATAGCTGCTATATATACGGCTAGGTTGATGGCAAGTTGGTCATGCCCCACCACCGCTACGTTGACGGGAGGGAACCTTATCAGGGTGCCATAACAGTTTATGAGCCCAGGCTAAGCTTATTTCAGGCTAGGCTCAGAATGAAAAAAAATGAACAATATACTAGGATTCAAAACGGGCTGCGGAATTTGACAAGATACCCTGAGGAAAGGGGAAGGAGACTTACTTGACCTTTTACGCTTTGGGATAGAGTAGAGGGACAACTTGACAAAATCCGCTCTTTTGAACCAAACCAGCCTGAGCACATTTGGGGTCGACGAACACTGGCCGTTAAACTAGCCAACGGTGTTAACGGTCCACCAAACCCACACCATATGTAGCATGGGTATGCATAACTATTGTATATCGCAAAGGCGGTGGTTGGTAATACAACGGCTCATGATGCAAGAACCAAAAAAGGCCCTAAGTTTATTTCAGCTGGCCTGTACAACTCCCACCATGCTGCAAGGAACACACAGCAATCTTTCAGGTAATGCGACGATGTCATGTCCGGAAAACCTCCATGAATTCGCCTAGACTATGAATTTCAGTTCCTGTGGAATTATGATTTTTTTTGGTATTTAAAAGTTTTCACACATTACGGTGGCGTCAACTGCCAATCCTGCTTCTACAAATCCGTATACTGCTAGTTACGACTATCTGGATTAAATACAGTGTCGAGTGTTATTGTTGTACAGCCCGAGTAAATATATATACTTACTTTCGAGTCAAACCCTGCTCTTCAATGATGCGACAGGCTAAATTTTCAACTAACACTTTCATGCCGGAACTAACTTGTGTGTCGTGCAGACTTTGACAAACCCAATCCACCGGCACCAGGGACAGACCGCAGGCGGCACTGATGAAACTTGTGTACGCAAACCACTGAGCTATCTTGGAGCCATTGCTGGGTTCCTTAAGGAACCTCAAGCGAATCAAAACACAGGTGCAAAGATACAGAATTTGACAAGTTCTGCGGTAAACACAACGCTTCACAATGTGCGTTGGGTCCATTTGTACCTGCTGCTGTCCAAGTAATATATGTGTAAGGCGGTCCAGCTTCATATAAAATTTTGTGTTCTGCCACTGCTTTATGAAGGTATTGGCTAAAATACTACCTCGTAAAGCCGTAAGATTAAACTGGGCCTAGGGTCCGACCAGAACATTTTAGACTTAGTTGTCAGGCACACCGTTTTAGAGACGAACCATTTATGAAGGTATTGGCTAAAATACTACCTCGTAAAGCCGTAGGATTAAACTGGGCCTAGGGTCCGACCAGAACATTTTAGACTTAGTTGTCAGGCACACCGTTTTAGAGACGAACCATTTATGAAGGTATTGGCTAAAATACTACCTCGTAAAGCCGTAGGATTAAACTGGGCCTAGGGTCCGACCAGAACATTTTAGACTTAGTTGTCAGGCACACCGTTTTAGAGACGAACCAGCCATAGCGAATCAGGGAGTGGTCCCAGAAAAAAAATGGTGTTCACCAAAGTGAGCTGATTCTTCTTGGTTTTGGTTTTTCGGTGCGAAGCCTGTGTCCCGCGAAGACTGCTCCGCGCCCAAATTTGGCCCTTAAAAACCCTGTTTTTACCATTTTGACCCATTGATTGATGGAGTCGGACCTGTTCGTGCTCAACTAAAAGGCACATACCATCGCTTTTGCTATTGAAAAACCTCAATTCCCCAAGCGCGACTAGTTTATTCCAGAATAATACTCGTGTAAAGTAATAAAACCATAATATACACATAATAAACTATAATATGATACGACGACGTACAAAACCTAACATATGTTTTTTCTGTATATACTTCATATGATAAATTTTTAATTATATATATATATAACAATAATCTATTGTAACATATATTCAACATATTTTTTATTTTATAATCTATAAATATATATTTTATATAGCTTATATTTATACAGGCTTTTTAAAATGGAGGCGGGACCTGGGTAATCCCCGGATTTTCAAGCTCACTCCCACATTTCTTGCCCTCGGTAATTTTTGTGTTTCCCCCGTCGACGCTTCTAAGGTCCCCAAGGTACGTTTTCGTGAGGGCCAAAAATTTAAAAATTTGTCTCTAATGGGGTACAAAATTTGGGGAATGTTTGCTTTATGGCCTGAAAAAATGCTAAATTGCTCCCTTGTGTTACCAACAATAGTTAATCCGGCAAGTTAAATTTAGCAAGTTCAGCTCCGGCACCATCCCAGCGATTAATACGGTGTGCTCAACGGGAACCCTAAAAATCACTCAAAACACAGCACAAATAACTAATTTTGTCAAAATTTTGAAAATTTTTCAAACTCTGGCTCATAGCTGAAAAACGGCTGCTCTATTGAAAACTGGTCATTTACGAATAAATAAAGCGATAGAATGTCGAACCTGCGATATCGAAACGACCAATACCTCGGAGACGAAAGGTACAAAAAATCTCTCACAACAAGGGTTGGCATCTTCGGTCACCACAAAATAGTCAAAATTCAAAAGTCCCCAATTCTAGTCGCTTTATCGGTCTTGACGGTATTCAAAATCGAGCTGGAACATGTTTGGGCTGCCAGTATCCCAGGGGCGTAGCCAAAAATCAAAACTGGAGGCACCAAGGCTTTCTGAAGTGGCACAATTTAGTTGTAAATTCGAACTGGGGGCACCGAGACAAACATAAAGTGCCAAACAGACTACTACCCACCTCTTACCGACGCCCCTGCAGAGTCCCAAACTTCACTTTGAGCAGCCACAACAGTTTAGTAAACAAAAGCACAACTGCGTGACCATATTTTTGCGGTCAAATAGCACAATGGGTTATGCTTCTTTTCTATATAAGACTGTGGATTTGGTACAAAAATTAGAATTTAGTGAACACAATTTAGATGGGAATTAAAGCTTTAATAACAATAAAAGCATAAATATCCAAAGTATCAATATAATCATGTAAGCAAACTCACGTCTTTTCTAAAAAAAACAATTGTCAGTTGAAAGGCTGGATGTTAAATTTTACCTTATCTAGATTACACCGACTTGGCACTATATCTACATCATGTATGTGTGATGCGTAGTAAAGATGAGACCGGGTCGTAATTTTTGCGGCTGGGCCAAGCACGTTGGAAAACGAATTCAGACATTCGGCGCCACTGGCGGATCCAACAATTCCGCACACACCCTTCCCACAACCGGCCACCCCGCTAACACGGCGAGTGAAAATTTTTAATATTGGGATGCTGCTGTCCGTCAAGCTATTTCGAGTGATGCACTTAATAGCGGAGGGCAACATAGATCCAGATCGCATTCGCATTGACTACAATATAACGGCAGAGCGCTCAGATAACTATCACGGGGCGAACAAACCCCCTCCCCCCAAATAGCTATAACTGCTTCAGACAACAACAATTTCAGTACCCCCTCTGCAACGACTAAGTGCGACAACCAGACAACCAACCAATCAAGAGAATAAATTTTCCAAAAACATTCCCCAGTTCGTTCGTTTCAAACAAAAAAATAAATAAATAAATATCAAAAACAAACAAACAACAACAATCAATTTCCCTTTAAAAACACAAAGACACACAGTCGGCCATCTCTAAAACAGATCCGCGGAAAACAAATCAAAAACAAACGAACCCCAAAACACAATGCCTCTCTTCTTTCTCGGTCTTTCTCTGTTTATTGAGCGAGCAGCAGGAACCCAGCACAAATCCCAGATCATCGAGCTTCCCAACGAAAGCGAAACACAAATCCATATTCACATAAACAACACACAAAACACATACTTACACCCAAAACATAATGCTCGCTTTACATAACAACAAGAACAAAGCAGTTTATTCTTACGCTTTTGTTAATGCACCAAACACATATACAACCCAAACAACAACAACAATAAACAAGAAACACACATATTCACACACTTAACATATATTACTAACAGGGCAACAAGACCAATAATAAGAATAATAAAACATAAACATATATATCAAAAAAAAAAAAAAAACATACACATTTTCGAAATATATACACACATAGCATATAAAAGCAAACACAGAAATCATGACATTGTCCATAGTGACAATAATAAATACAAACACATATTTCCAACAACAATAACAACAAAACATTAACAATAATAAATTATTGCTCGTAGATCAAATCTGCAACACGCATTCAGTATTATTATTACAATTAATTTTTGTATTTATTTTTATGTATTATATCTATATATTTTTTCTCAATAATTGTATACATTCGCAGCGAAACCCAGATATCTGTATTATATATATATATTGTACACATGAGAGCAATTGGAAAATAAATACAAATACATAATTGTTTGATAAAGATATAATGTAGGTAGAGCATTATATGTATGAAGGATAGAGCAAAAAACTTAGTATTTCGATTGTAATAAAAATATTGCAAAACACATAAAAAAAGGCTTTTAAATATTATATCTTCAGCCGAAATGCTAGATACTACGCACGCAATAACATAATAAAAAAAATACATATACAAAATGTACATAATTTAATGTACAAATACAAAATGTAAATATAATTTATTATGCAAGAGGTTTGAAAATAAACAGAAAACAAAAAACGACGAAAAAATCGTGATAGCTCCCGGGATCCGGATGATGGTTCCCGTGCGACATAATCGGTTCGGGATGCCCCAATCGTTTGGGACTCTTGGGGTTGCACAGAGAAGGAATGCCTTAACGTGTGAGACACACATAGGCATGGACGGCGATGACTAAAAAATAGTGGGGGATGAGCATAATTTTTCTTTAGTTCTTATCCCCAGATATTGATTTCTGGGGAGATGCAACCTCTTCAATCTTAGTTTCTGGGGGATGCAACCTCTTCAATCTTAGTTTCTGGGGGATGCAACCTCCTCAATCTTAGTTTCTGGTGGGATTCAACCTCCTCAATCTTAGTTTCTGGGGGATGCAACCTCCTCATCCCCGCGGAATCCCTGTCCATGGAACTATCTGAAGTTTTGTGCTAGAAAGGGTCGTATAATACATATCAAACAAGGGTCCCCCATCCCTACCCCACAGGCCTTCCCTAAGAGTCATCTAGACCAACACAGCAGCGAGATTTGAGCTCAACGCGGCATAGGCAATCGCTGTGGTGGGTGCACGATACCTAGGGACCGCCTTCGTGCCGACTTTACCAGTAAGGCTTCAAGTCGCGCCGATACCACACTACCTTGCGCTACCTTGAGGATAATAAAAAGCAGAAAATTGCATAAACCGCTTCATATTAATTGCCTACGTCCTCTAGTGTCATGAAGATGTTAAAACGTCCCGAATGAATGTCGTAAGGATGACCATGGCACTACTCATTTGGAATTAAGCTAAATATCGCCGTTCCACGATGTGAAAAATCTTTTTTTGAATTTTGAACGAAAATAAAATAGGTATCTGGATGTCATTTTAGGCGAGCATACTGCACATGCAATTCGTTTTACAACTAGCTCCGGTCGGTTTCACGCCAATGTATATGCCGTTGACGAGAACAATAAACCCGTATGATTTACTCGGAGACTCCATAAACTCTTACATTTAGTTTAGTACTAAAATCACACGCTTAACACAAACGTTCTGTTCTAATTTTCTTTTTTGAAAATCGTTTTAAGATTCACTTTTATGCGAAATATATAACAAATACGGTAGTGTACCAAACTGGTGCTCGACACATCCATGTGGCTAAAATTTTAAGGTTAATATTTCACCACATATCTAATTACAAGAGCATGTGTGTCGATTCGGGCTAGTCCTCCACTTTTATCACTCTCTTTTGAGGTAACTGTGGATGTTTAAATGACCGAGGATATTTCCGCCAATTTTTGCCTTACGCAAAGTTTTTTCCCGAATTTAGTCGAAATTCCCCGAATTTTCCATGCAACTCCGGTACGCGTCGGGGGAGTGCAAGGCAGCGTGGCGAGGGGTGCTCAGCCGACACTGGTGAGGTGCCACCATCAACAGGGGTAGGCCCCTATTCCTTACAGACACCTACGACGTAGGTGATGGCGGGGCCGCCCACATTTGAGTACAAATCTGCGCCCTAGACCATTAGCTCGTTATAACGAAGCGAGCGTGACATTTTAAGGTTAAGAATATGCAACCTAAAGATATATCGCGTTGCTTTCAAGATGTCCCAATATGCAAATAGCATAGAGGACAATATATCTGCCTAACTGCTTTCATCGGAAAAAATTTTTGGATCCGTGCTGCATTATTGGACAATAAACAAATTGTCTCGTACAACAATTACTGGGGGACACTATTCCGCGACGAAACAGAGGTGACTTTTCGGTACGTCTCCAGCCCGAAATTGTTCAGTTTTGTAGATACATTGGTAATTTTAGTGCCATTCGAATCAACTTCGAGCTGATTACGAAAATATCTATTTCGACTAAGCTTATGTTTGGAAAGAAATTGTCCATTTTTGGTTTTCCAGTGATCCCCCTTAGGTTTCACTATTTATGAAAATCTGCAAAGTTGTAAGTCTCGATGAGCTGATTCTGAATAGGTGTTTTTGTTTTTTGAAAGCCTGTATCGTGAGATATGGGCCGTGAAACACTTGTACACGTTTGGCAAGATTTGGCAAAAACCCTTAAAAACCCTTTTTGTGCCATTCTACCCCGAAGGCGAAGATGTTATCGGAGGTGTTCGCGTTCAACTAAATGGCAAATTTTCGGCACTTTTACTATGGAATAAAAATTACCGAAATACATCAATCCTAAGATGAGTTATGAATGACAGAAATAGACAAAGAAATTTTCACGATTCTTCTCCCTAGTGACCTAGGTCTCCCTAGGTTGGACCCCCCCCAGTTTTTTGGGGGGTACTTCGGAACACCCAAGTTCTGGGGGGCAGCTGCTTATAACCGACCCCTTCCCAGAAACTGGGGGGTCGGTGCATCTCGACCCCCCCCCCAAAAAAAACTGGGGGGTCAGGCCAAAAACGCCCGTATCATCAAACTGGGCTAACATGTGAGTGCAGGGAAGTGTCATACTCTTCCCTGATGCACTCTTGCTTATATTGATTTCAACAGTGATTTACGACACGAGGTCGGTGCACAGACAGCAGGTGGCAATACCATAGGTTAGAACAGTAGAGGTGCGTCTTGGTGGAGTATTAATTCTTTCACATTTTCCTCAAAAAACCAGAGCTTCGCTTGTGAAACTCCAGCTGCACCGCTAAAAGCCAAGACCAAAATATGAGAGACCTGCATCTAGTGCGTAATAATCCACACAGTTGGCGAAATTGTTCGAAAAAATCCGTCCGTAGATGACATTATTTAACAAATTCTTTGAAAGTTCTATAAGTGACATCGGCGGGGATATTACTGCAAAAGCTCAAGCCAAGTCGTTGTCATGGTGTAAAGTAACACAACCAAATCTATTTTTTAAATTAAATTAAGTTTTTTAAATAGGATACAGGCATATATACAAGATTTTTCATGACATACATACTTCGAATAACACCGGCTAAATTATTTATTACAACTTCAAACGTTACATACACGTCGTAAAAGAAATAATATTATCTTAGTTTACAAAATGCTCAATGGATTTCTAAATTATGACTGGACAA
>JASANE010025718.1:0-64757 GCA_030248225.1 Trileptium ribeirensis
AATAAATTGACTTGAGTCTTGTGCCCATATTGATTCGCGTTAATAGAAATGTAAAACCCTTTTAAGAATATCAACATCAGGTACAGTTTGCGAAGCATGTATGTCTCCCAACAATGTAGTTGATCATCAACATACTTGATCCTCCCATCGCTTCCTGCACAAAGCAATATACTCGCTCAGCATTGCGGAAGACAACGTACCGTTCATTTCTTTATTGATAACATATAGTTACATATTACAAAAGTATAATCAACAATAAACAGTACAAATATAACCACACAATTAATACTCAATATTATCAACTATATCGATATCATCACCATTATATTTTCAATCCACTGCACTATTCATCAGAATTCTTCATGCTCATTAGTAAATCCAAAAAGTTCTCATCAAATATCTCACTATTGCCATACGCATAAGACGATATTCCATCGTTCTTTATATAACGCTTGTCATCATAAGGTGATAAACTGAGTTTATTTTGTGTAATCGTATTAATCGTGTGCTTCGTAGATCGTATTAAGTTCATTGCGTGTCGGGAGTTTATACACCGAAATAATGTATCGACGTAACATTGATGTCGCATGTGGTTCTTGATGACAATTTTCTTAATTCCTTTCGCTCGTTTCTTCTCCCCACCGTCCGCCATCAATATGCTGTACATCTTCGACCTTAATCCCACAAACTCCTTGATCGGTTCACCAGCCGTTTCGTCTTTCATTTTGCCGAGAACCTTTTTGTTGTGGGTTGAGAATAGGGGGTGACTGATGGGGTAGTCGCTAGTATCAAATTGATTTTGGTGCGCATACATATCGTTGTAAATGTCGCGAGATTCCACCGCATAACAAAGAGAATCGGTATCGGTGAATAGTAGTTTGCATCTATTATCATACGTCGCCTTCATGTAGTTGTAGTGGAAATCATACATAAGGGACTTCGAGAGATCCAACACTGTGAACCCAATGTATATGGGTTTGCACAAATTCACCGACTTGCGATGCATCTTTACTGCTACAAGATCTTTATTGAATATCGACGACACGTAATAGCGAGGGTTTGCTACCAGCTTGGTGTATTTGCGTTCGTCGGTTACCAACTTGACGTCAACATACCCTCGCACGTTCTCCATCGTTTTTCCGAATACTGCGTTGTTGAGCAACTTGTAGAGATCTTTCTCGAAGTCGCTCTTTGCGTTCTTGCGCATAGATGTATTGAAGTTTATATATGGTTCCATCCACTCACACTGGTTGAAGGATACAACCCGATGTACGTGTTTCAGCTCCATTCCCAGTCGAAGGTATAGTTGAAGGTTCCGTAGATGCAACTTGTACTTTACTTTGTCATGGAGATTTGGAACCAACTTTTCCGCTGTGTTGCTGCCGTGAGACGATTTTCTAATGTCTTTACAATATGCCGACAACATGTCGTAGGTAACTTCAAATCGCTCAGGAGCTAAGGGGTAATCGTTATGGGTGTTATGAAGATGATCTGGGTACGCCAAGTCCACCTCAAGGACATAACCTACATCGCTGTTTGCATTAACTGAAGTCCAATCGATTTCGTCAATTTGCTCCCGATTTAGCCACTTGAACATGTTACACGGTAGTTTCTGAACCATTGACCACCCATATAAATTATTTGCGTCAAGGTATATAATGTAGTTGGTTGGTTGCGATGAATCGTATCCATCGACGTATGGGTTGTTAGCCTTCGCATACCGATGAGAAATTACGGACACTCCTCCTCTAATACCTTGTTCGAAGAAGGAATACATATCCGCGTCTGAGATAAGGTCCAACTTTACACCAGTTTTCTTAAGACACGCATCCCACGCGAAACTTGGTAGTGTAATATAATGTGCGGGGTCCAGCTGGAACTTGTCAAGTCCAAAGAGTCTAAAATGCTCGAAAACGTCGCACAGCAATAGGATGTCGCTTTTAAGGTAGAGGTCGTGATATTCTCCCATATTTCTAATATCCATTTGTTGCCAAACCGCCTGAGCATGTGTGTAATCACTATTACTAACGTCACTGTCGTTAAGGGTTGAATGGAATGATGATTGAGATGGAAGTGTAGTCTCATTGAATCGGTCTGTGGTGTTCATATATTCGTATGGGTAGACACCCTTTCGCAGCATTAGATCCATTTTGTCCCCAAAGTGTTGCTCCATTGCATTAAACCGATTGCTATTATTACGCTTGAGGTTTTCAACGAGTGTTTCGAGTGACGAAGGGAGGAACTGGAAGGTATCAATAAATCGTATCTTCCATCCGATCTCATCTGCTTCATCGTTATCATCATTTCCAAGTATAAAGTCTACGCCGTCAACGTTTTCATCCCAACATTCATCATTTTCATCTTCGCTACCATCTGCTTCTTCGATAACGAAAGGGTTGTTGCCTTTACACGCCTTCTTTGCCTTGCGTTTTATAGCGAAGGTCATATAATCCTCCATACCCTTTGCGATACATTCTATATCGAGACCTTTCTCTCTGCAAATTGCACCAATTTCTTGCATAATGAGATGACCATCATATCGTCGTAGGTTGTGAAACATGACGGTTACGTCGCGAGAAAGACGGTAACCAATGTTGCAGTTAAGGTGCGCCGCTCCACGGTATCGCCCACATAGATGACAATGATCTTTCGCTTTGTCACCATTCTTCATCTCTCGTCCGCAAAGATAGCATCCGATCGCGTTTACGAAGTTCTCTCGATCATCATCGCTCATCATAATGGTCTTCTGATGTAACATTCGTTCATTCTGATGTCTTTCCGCAAGCTGAATTACGTTGCGTAAAAAGTTGGTGACGGGGTTGCAGCCGCGGTAAACGATAGGTTCTCCAATTTGGATACGATCATTGCAGCACCCAAACACCTCCACCAACCCATATCCGCATGGAGTGTGTCGTTGATAGATGTTCGTGTATGATGATAATGGTGATGGTTCACATGTGTCTACTTTTTGTAGCAAACACTCAAAGTCCGCGTAAATAACGTAGGGTGCGCGCTGCATGCGGTGTAGGTTGACGAATTCGAGAGTTGAGCCTTGTTTTGGTACATCTACACGCGTTGGTTGATCACTGCGACAGCGGTTCATATGCTCGTCACGTTGTTGCTGTGTGTAGCATGGTATGAGACATTTTTCGCAAAAGTATTTTCGAGATTTGTGTCGTCGTTGATCGTAGAGAAGTGCATCTAAGCTGCGAATAAGACAATAATGTTCTTTGTATAATAGTAAATGAATGATACGATCATATAACGTCTTTGAAATGTGTAATGGGTAGACGTCACTATTTTCGAGTCCATATACGTTTATTGCTATATTGTTTTGCTCCTCAAACTGAGGTACGTCTTGTAGTTTCACCGGGTACTCGATGTTATCCATATTGAGTTCACTCTCATATTCTGTATAGTTATTAACACGCTCGGGATGTTGCTTGAAGTCGAGTGGGTGAATTGCAGCCAATACGGACCACATGAAACATTTATTGTCATTGTTTTGAATATTAAGTACTGCATGCTTATTGCGTATAGATGCTGGTAGTTCTATGTAAGAAGAAGCTCGTAGCGGTTGATAGGTGCTAACGTGAACATCAGCATGTCGAATGTCTTGAAGCACCCATCCAGATCCTTTCGCTTCAAATTCATCCAGCCTTTTCATAATTTCGTCGAAGATGCTTGCGAGTTCGTTTTCAATATTGGAACCGGGTAGTATCGTCCGAACCTTGTTATTAAAATGAGCCGTCATCGTTGCCCCGTCCAGTTTTTGTAGAACACAATAGACGCTGATCCATAACTTGATACCACGCCTACGCTGTTGAACCAAAAGCTTCTCCAAAACCGATTGTGATTGTTTGAGAAACACACTGAGGTCATTGATCACATCCAATGGAATAACGTAATAACTTCGCAAATATCCTTTAAGCGCTTTGATCCACTGAAGAAGCTTGACGTTTTGCGTTTGATCGATCATTGTAGCGTTGTGCTTGCATTGGTTGATATCGTCCGCCATCGCTGCCAACACATTGAGATCGTCTTCGACTCGTCGCTGCTTTACCAGTCGTTGCTCGTCAAAATTTGCGTTCCGTTTGACCGTCGCCATCTGTTTCCCATTTGAGTTAAGACGGTTGTTGTTCGACTGTGGTTGATTGTCATTTAAAGTATGATCTGAGTTGACGCTGTGTTTTCGTTTCATATGTCGTGTAAGAGCATCCCTTCGACTGAACGTTTCATTACATTGACTGCATCGCCACCCCACTCCATCGTGACTTGATTGTTTGTGCCTTGTCATCTTGTCTCGTCGCGTGAATTGCTTGCCGCATTGATCACATACGAACGCCATTGCCTTTTAAGGAATTATAATACTAATAAGTAGTTGTCTATTTAATAATTATCCCAGAGCGTATAATTGCTAAAATTAAACCGACTAATCTGTATCGATGTAAAGCCAAAATGAAATGAAATCACTAAGTTCATCTATTTATATAGGTGTAGTTTTGGCAAGGTGCCAATTTGGTTGCCTTTCGGAAGTGGGAGAACTTCTGACAGGGGGATGATATTAAACAGCGTACCACCTTTTGGGTATGACTGAAAATAACATATATGGACGTGTTTTCCAATCACCAAATAACGTGCCGCCCCTACGGATGTGTTTCCGAGTGGAAAATAATGTACCACCCTTACAGCTGTGTTTCTTAGTCGGACATAATGTACCACCCTTACAGCTGTGTTTCTTAGTCGAAAATAATACATTACCCATACGCATGTGTTTCCTGTGGAAAATAATGTACAGCCCAAACGAGTGCGTTTCCTATTGGGAAATAATGTATCACCCTGACGGAGTTAGAATGCTCAAAACACTATCATGCCTTTACGGGTGTGTTAAAATATCGAAAACACTACTACGCCCTTACAGATGTGTTAAAATGTCGAAAACACTATCCTACCCTTACAGATGTGTTAAAATGTCGAAAACACTATTACACCGTTACGAGTGGGTTAGAATGCTGAAAACACTATTATGCCCTTACAGATGTGTTAAAATATCGAAAACACTATTATGTCCTCACGGGTCTGTTAAAATATCGAAAACACTATCCTACCCTTACAGATGTGTTAAAATGCTCAAAACACTGTTTGCCCCCTTACGGATGTGTCAACATACCGAAAGCAACATTACGGCCGTATGGATGTGTTAAAATGGTAAAAACAACATTACCCCCTTACGGATGTGTTAAAATATTGAAAACAATATTATCACCCTACGGATGTGTCAAAATGTCGACAACAATATTAAACGACGACGGGTGTGTAGAAATATCTAACATAACACCATCATGAACGTGTTAAAACCCCGAAAATAACATTATACCTTTGCGAATGTGTTACAATATTGAAAACCATATACAACCTTTATGAATGTGTTAAAATACATAAATTATTCGCCCTGATGGATCTGTTAAAAATTCGGACACAACGCAATGTCCTTATGAATATATCAAAGCGTCAGAAACCGGAAAGTAAGGTTCCCTCATGATAGATGTGTTTAAACGCAGTATTACTTCCAACTGGTTGACGCGGTTCTTATAAGAAGACAGTTGATAAATTAACTATGAGCAAATACTGATGACATACAGCCAGATGTACTAGAAGATGAAAATTCAAGCAAACTTATAGGTATGTGAATACCAACACTTCATTCTACATGAGCCAAAACTCGACAATACCTCAAGGTGAAATTATTAAAATTATGCTCTTATTAGTTACAAACGTGTTTCCAAAATTAGATGACACAAGGTTGTTGCTTGTACACCTAAAAAATATCGAAAGCCGTCGATGATCTCATTAGATTTAATATAAACCTAAACTAATTATAAGTTGAAAGTCAATTTAGAACTTCATAATTTCATTCAAAAATATTGCTTATATACCAACCAAATCAATCAAGTACCAGTGTTGGAATTTCCTAAATATATGTGAAAGCGTGTTGGACCCGATAAAATATCAAATTTACCGTGTTTAATAGTTAAATCTTAAAAATTTATCGAAGAACAAAATCTCTTAAAAGTAGTTTTTAAGGCATCCATCGGGTAGATCTCATCCCCAGGATCATTTTGATACCTTTGAAATTTTTCTAAGCCCATTTTTGAGCGAGCTATGACCATTTATGTAAATCAGATATTCCCATATTTTATGCCTAAAGCGTGTTTACGCAGAAAGAACACTGGTAAATTTAATATTTATGGTTAAATGTTTATACAAATATATATTGTAAAAACAAATACACATAAAATGTTCATACAGCCATATAAACATATATAAACGTATTTACAAACACGTAAACATATACAAACACACGGACATAAATACACACAAGCTATATCTATACATACATTCATATATTAATATGTATATTTATATATTAATATGTATAAAAATACTAATCGAGGTTTTTATATATGTGCTGCTTATATAGGTTACCACATATATACATATAAATAATAGCAATCCCCAACATATAACTCACCACCACCACCGCCCACCGGTGGGGGGGTAAAACCCCCATTTTCTATCTACTGGCGTACGTTGAACACACAGGAGAACAAGGCGGTTGACAGAGAACAAAATGCAGAAAACGACAAGAGAAGAAAAAGCCCGCCAAGAAAGAGGACAAGCACCAGAAAAAAAAGCGCCGAGAAAAAGGAACGAGCGACCAACCGCAAAGGCCAACGGCGGGCCAGACACACCACACACGCCACAGAAAGGCAGCCAGACACCCAAGCACACCGCCCGGCCGGAGCAACGCGCCCAGCCACCCCACGCAAAAAGCCGCCAGAACGGAGAGAGACAGACCAACAAACACACAGCCCGGCCAGGGCACCGCAAGCAGGCAAAAGGGCAGCAACACAAACCAGCAAGGAGGAAAAAAAGAAGAGGCGGCGCACACCAAAAACAAACTATATACACGACAAACACACGCCAAAACACAAAACACGCAACCCAGCCGAACAACCACCAAAGCCGACCAAAGCCCCGCCAGCCAGCAATCCAAACAACTCCAACGCAACAAGACGCGCCGCGAAACGCAACAAAAGAGCCCAAACAACCGACCGCCGCGAACCGAAGCAAGACGCAGAGCAACAATCCGAACACCTAGCACGACCACACAAAAAACGCACCAAAACACCCTCAACACCCCAACACCCACAACAAACCCACAAACAAAAAACAGAGACCGAACCCCAAAAAAACAAAAAATCACAGCCAAGACAAACCCAACCCAACCACCACAACACCAAAACAACCCAAACAAAACACAACCCAACACCAACAAACCCCAACAACCAAAACCACAACAAAAAACCAACCCAAACCACCACACCACAAACCCAACAAAAAAAAAAAACCCAAAAAACAAAACACAACAAAAAAAAAAAAAAACAAAACAACCACACCAAACCCCAAACCCCCCCCCACCCACACCCACCCCCCCCCCACCCCCCCACCCCCCAGTCGCGTTCAAACTGCGTACGAAATGAAGCAGGCAGTCTTACCGTGGGCAGGCATACCTCGGTAGCTTACGAATTTGTAGAAACTGAAGGAAAACTATCGGTACAGGTAAATTTTAGGCGGGGTAGTATAAACATGCCAACTCAAAACTATATCAAATGTAAATATTTCAACGCTCGAAGCATCTGCAACAAATTAACGGAACTGGGCACTTTACTTGAATCAGGATTTTCTTCAATAATCTGTGTATCCGAGACATGATTACACGAAAATATACCTGATGGAATATTGTGTAATTCAACACATATAGTATGTAGAAGGGTTAGGTCATCGCGAGGAGTAGGAGTTGCCATTTTTCTATCAGAACAGTTAAATTTTAGCAAGTGTTAAACTACAACACTAAATTCAACAAAGTGGAAGCTGTTGTCGTTGATGTCTTATGTTAAAGCAACAGTCAACACTGCGAAAAAAGGCTTATGAACTGAACAAGGAGCTACGAGATAACACACAAAACAGAATGAGTTTATGTAGTTGCGAACGAAAAGTTAGTCGCGTTCAAACTGCGTACGAAATGAAGCAGGCAGTCTTACCGTGGGCAGGCATACCTCGGTAGCTTACGAATTTGTAGAAACTGAAGGAAAACTATCGGTACAGGTAAATTTTAGGCGGGGTAGTACAAACATGCCAACTCAAAACTATATCAAATGTAAATATTTCAACGCTCGAAGCATCTGCAACAAATTAACGGAACTGGGCACTTTACTTGAATCAGGATTTTCTTCAATAATCTGTGTATCCGAGACATGGTTACACGAAAATATACCTGATGGAATATTGTGTAATTCAACACATATAGTATGTAGAAGGGTTAGGTCATCGCGAGGAGTAGGAGTTGCCATTTTTCTATCAGAACAGTTAAATTTTAGCAAGTGTTAAACTACAACACTAAATTTAACAAAGTGGAAGCTGTTGTCGTTGATGTCTTATGTTCAACTGAGATAGGAATAGCGTGCATCTATCGGCCGCCGAACTCACAGGAGCAAAACGACTTGATATGTCACATTATATCACATATATCTGATGTATCATGGCCGCTTATAATTACAGGAGACTTCAATCTACCCCTTATTGATTGGGACAAAAATATAATCTCCAGACAATCCGGCTATGAACTGTTTTATGAAACAATACAACAGCGTGGCCTGCAACAATTAATAAAGTTCCTGACTCGAGGAACCAGAACACGCGTGCTACTTTTTACGAATTCTCCTGAACTAGTGGCATGCGTTTAACTCTCTGAATTCTTTGGGAACTCGGACCATTTTTTCGATCGATTTCACAATACCAAAGTCTTCCACAGTAGTGCAAAATCGTCCAAAAATGGTACTGGATTTCAAAAATGCTGATTTTGCACGTCTCAAACATTTTCTATTAGCCATTAATTGGTATATTCTATTGTTTTCACTTAAAATATCAATTTTCACATAAATTATGATATCAACGATAAATGGCTAGCCTCTTATAATATTATGTGGTATTCATGTGGGCTATTTGTACCAAAGAAAATGGAGAGATTATCCGGAAAACTTACCCTAAATTCATTAAAAAGCTCCTTCGGGAGAAGCAAATACTGTGGAAAACGGGTAAACATACCGGCAATTTTTCAGAATATAACAATACAGCTAGGATATATTACTGGGCTGTTAAGAAATTAAAACAAAAAAGGGAAAAACGTATATTAGAATCAGGCAACAAAAGTTTACTACATAGCTATGTAAGAAATAAGTGTTCTACTATGAGGAACATCGGTGCGCTCAGAGCATGAGATGATGAAATCGTCTCAGACGACGCAAGAAAATCCGAAATTTTGGCAAAAAATTTTGCAAGTATATACACAGGCTCCGACAATGTAATGTCAGCGTTCAATTCCAATACAACAGGTATAAGTCTCTCTTGGAAAGCATTCACACCATATGAGGTACAACTGGCGTTAGCGTCGTTAAGTCCAAAGACGAACCATTCTCCAGACACTTTTACAGATTTCTTTTTGCGTGCACTTAAATACGCAGTTAGCATTCCACTTTCAAACACTTTGAACAATCTTTTATTACTGGCAGTCTGCCCGATACCTGGCGTTGTGCACACGCTATCAGTATTTACAAAAAAGGGGACCCTTGCGACCCACTGAACTACCGTCGTGTGTCACTTGTATCCAGTTGTTGCAACATAATAAACCGCATAATTAACAAACACCTTGAACTATGCTCGTACTGCAAACATCCTGTCCGAACATCAGCATGGGCTTGTTGCTAGATGATCTACAACCACTCAGCTAATAGAATGTGTACATGACTGGGCAAACGATGTGGATAACGGCCTTTCAGTGGATGTCGCTTACATCGACTTTGCTAAAGCGGTCGACTCAGTTTCTCATTCAAAATTGCTATACAAACTATCATGCCTTGGGTTTTCCGGACCCTGCTTGAGATGGATTAAAAGCTTTCTATCGGACCGAAAGTTCCGAGTCAAATTAAATGATTCTTATTCTAGTTATAAACCGGTACTATCGGGTGTACCACAAGGAAGTATTCTCGGTCCCACGCTGTTTATCTTATATATTAATGACTTAATAAATTATATAAAATCATGCCGTTCTGTTAAAGTTAAATTATTTGGCGATGATGTGATAACATTACCAACAAAAAGCAACGAAACAGACAAATCTCTGCTGCAGATCGCGCTAAACCACGTTTCAGAACGGACTAACAAATGGCAGTTAACAATCTCTACCCTAAAATGTCAAATACTGCATATAGGTAAGAAAAATCCTTGCTTCACGTATACGCTGTCTGGAGATTCACTGCCAGCCACTGAGTCTTGCCTGGACTTAGCATTACGATCACTAAGGATTTAAAAATTACAACGCACTGCAGAAAAATAACAAACAAGTCCTACAGCATTACCAACATGTTGTTTCGTTGCTTTCCCTGATGCAACATTGAAGCACTACTGTTGACTTACATAACCTATGTCCGACCAATCCTAGAATATGCATCTTCTGTGTGGTCCCCAGTTTATGTTGGCGATATAGACGCAGTTGAGCGAGTTCAGCGCTACTTTACAAAACGTATATTCGCTCGCAAAGGCCTCCAATATGCGCCGTACAACGAGCGGTTAAAGTTTTTGAAACTGGAGCCACTGGAACTAAGAATGTTACACTTGGATCTCGTCACTGTTTTCAAATTTTTGAACAATGAATACAAATCCACAGAGGAACTACTGCACTGCATTGATACAGCTAGGACGCGTGGGCACGTGCTGAAACTACGCAAGCCTAAATTCAAAACAAACATTTAGAACCACATCCTCCCTAATCGTATTATAAATTCTTGGAACAACTTACCCACACGTTGATAATAAAAACTTCGTTACAGCTTTAAACTCGAAAACGTTTAAATCACTGCTTACTCAAGTTGACCTCAAACACTATTTGAAATACGATAGAAATATATAGCAAATGCAAACGAAGGTACTACCCCAACCCAGTATCACAGGTATACTTCTTCCTTTATATTCTATTAAATAACTGACAAACCTACGTATGACACCCAAACAAGCTGAAAAAAGTCGCCTATTTTTTGTAACATGACAAACTACTATAGGCAGATGTAAGAGGCGAGGTTTCCCTCCCCCTTCTGCCATAATTATTATTCATTTCCTTCTTTAAAATTTATCTTACCATAAAAATATATGGCAGCGCTCTGCGAACGCTAGTAAGCATGCCGTGCGGACGACGTTTAATGATTATTCATTCTTGAGTCGTATGAACGCGTTTCAGAAGCAGAACACTGCAGTAAATGTAAAGTCTCGTATGTACCATAGGAACTGAATAAAATTTGTATTTGTATTTGTATAGTCTTAATATACTTCATTTTGCAGTTGAAATCTCAGGATGGGGCCTGACGGCTCGCCCCCCCTCTCAGGCAAGCGACGACAGAGAAAAGAAAAAAAAGGAAATTACAAAAAGAGCCTCCACCCTCCCACCCCACAACAAAAACCACGAACAAACCCACCATTTCTGTTCCATAACGCCATTAGCACATGCAATTCGGCCCCTGTACGTTAACACCAAAGTGTTCGCGAACATTTTTAAATTATAATGTATGAAATATGAAACGTACTAATGCGGCGTTCACGTTATAATGTCCCCAACGTTTGGAACCTATGTACCCCACACAGTGTCAGACACACTGTTGACAACAGGGTGTCTTAGACACCCCCATGTTTTTAATAAATTTTTTCAACGGTAGCTAGTTACGCGTATTACCACTTGCCGATAGTGTCAGGCACACCGTGTCTTCTGGCAGTTTTATTGTCACTGTTCGGAATTATTTGAGCAATGTTCATATGGGCTAGATACAAATATCGAGAATTTAGGAAAAACTCCACAGAACAGTTGACTAATAAACCGCATTCGCTACAGACGGTGTCCGTTATAGTTAATTCGAGCCAAATTGGTAGCTAAGGGTGTGTACGACACTGTCTAGAAAAAATTTAGTAGCTAAGGGTGTGTCGTACACCCTCGGCATTTGATTTACAGTATGGGTGTCACCCTGACTGTCTATACGGTAGGGTCGCGACTACAGGGGGTCAAAAGTTCCAAACAGCGGGGACATTATAACGTGAACGCCGCATAATTTCTGTTCTTTGATGCAAAAATGAAATTTGTGTTCAGTGAACAACAGAATGGCAATTGCTTTTAACAAAAGAGAAGGGACGTAGCTTAAGTTTACTCGTGCGTTATTATTAAATAATACTATGCACGTAAAATCGCTGTTGAGTGCAGCAGGAGAGACCGGCAGAGGCTATATCATACTGTTGAAACTGATAACATATAAATTCACATTATATATGCACAGTCAGAACAAATCCGAAAATAATGTCACAACCTACTGGTTATGACAAAAACATAATCGATAATTACTACAATATAGTTTACCAAACCCAATATTTATTATTATTGAATGAAAACAAACCTTTCGCTTCCATATTTTCCACATGTATTATCTCCAGTTTTATCCGCAGCACCCATACATTTACGAAATTCATTGTTGTCGTTACCTTCACAAATCCGCGGTATACATCCGTGACATGCAGCTAAAAATTAAGAGTGGGCTATTAGAAATAATGTTATATAGCTGAAAATGCAACTGCCGAAAGCATACCATGAAGTAAAGTTTAAACATGGATAATCTAAACAGCACAAAACTTTTATAATTTTGCAAAGAACGTTGCGTTCTGATTACTTGATATAATTGTAGCTCTTGATTCAATTTTAATACATCCCTGACACCAAAATATGGCTTGACGTTTCGTAATATTGTATTATATATCAATGTAAAGCATTGTAAATTTAGAATATCTTGCTAGGTTTCTTAAGGAAATTCACATTGCGAGCGGATAACAACGCACGCACAAACCAACGCACCACGACCAACTTTATTTATCAATCGCGTTGCAATGTATGCTGTTTACAAATGTGTGACTCCATCCGGAAAAGGGTTAAGCGAGCGATAGTTGAATTTAGATTAAATACTACAATTTCAGCTGGCATTTTCTACTCTCGATGAGTCGTGTTGTAAATAAAAACCTATTTGACCAAATGTTATAAAGCATTTAGCACATAGGGATGCTGCCTGTGGGTTATGTCCATATACCACATTATCCAATTATATACAATGCATAACTGTACAATATAATTATTAATACAGATTGTGTATGACATAACATCACAATTGCTATTTGTATCACCTTTCAATGCCATCAGCAATACAATACAACATCTAAACCATGACATTTTATAATGGACGGTGACAGAGACAGCCAGGATGAACAAAAACTTCCATGTGGTGGTGTCATTAATAACGTAAACTGCGTTGTTATTTGAACCAACATAAATCAACCGCGTACTTAATTGATTAAAATTGTATCATTCAACATACCGTAGTCAAGATATCCAATGAAATACACGATCACCAAGAAGAACAAATACTTTCGCATATCGGTCGGTCTTTAACGCTGATTAATACAATAATTAACTTATTAGATTGTCAATACTGAAATACGGTTTGATACAGCCTATTATATAGACGTCATATTTAGGTGATGAGTTCCGTACTTTATTTTACTATTATGCATTTAATACCGACAAACAGTTTACATAATTATTGACATTAGTAGTAAGTATAATTTTATAGCCACTGTGTATTAGTAACGTGGCGGTTTGGACGAACATTCCTTGTCGGAAGGGCACCATATCCGTATCCTGGAGGAACATCCTTATCAAGGTAACTCGTGGAGCCTTACATTTAGTGAACCTGATATAATCCTGTGAATCAGTGCATATTAATCGAACCCTAGCTAAAACATGCTCACTCCGTGATTCCATAGATGATATTAATGTAGCGCCTTACTGAGCTACCGTGCCTGGCGCAGCTACAAAAGGAGTTAACCAGGCCTATGGTATAGAGGCAGCGCACTCTGTGACCCAGCAGCCCGGGCTGGAATCCCTGTTGATCATCCTATAATTACACAGGAATAGTTTCAAGGCTTGTTAGTGCCGCTGTATGAAAAATTTCAGCCTTTTCTATTAACTACCTGGCAACAAAATTGTCCCAAATTATGTTTGATATAAAACTATACAACCTGGAATGTCTGAGATTATACTGAGCTGAGCATAAAGTGTATTCCTTTATACAGTAAAAATATACTTATAATAATACGGTCATGTACAGTTTTTCATGACTGGTATTATGCAAACGAAGCGATATATCTCCATGTTTATATCTTTAAATACACACATATATATTATATTAACACATATATTTTGCAGTAAACCAACATAACTTTCAGTTATAGTTAGTCTTCAACGCAAGTATTATTTACTTATGAGTATCAAGTTTCTGAGAAAGCCGCATTATGTTAATACTAGCCGCGGTTTTGTATTTTAGGGGATGGTACCTTTTTATGTTTCTACTATAACTTACTGTTGTTGGTTTTTGTGAGCACATGTTGTGTAGAAATTACTGGTGTTGTATGAGTTCGATGCAGCAAATAATTACCAAAAGGTAATCTTAGAATTCTTGTTGGAATAAAGTTAGATTGAATATAACATAACAGATTCGAGCGATGAATAAGGAGCTTGGTCTCAAATAAGACTAAACTTATTGCAAAATATTGCCTTGCAGTTTGTGACATTGTCCGAGAAGCGCTGAAGGAATTTGTGGTTAATCCACGTCGAACATTGTTTAACTATAGACATCGAGTATCCAAGGTGGCGTGTGGTACTGAACCGCGCCCCAAAACGGATTCAAATTTTAAATTTATGGCGTGGAAAAAACCACGAAGTTTAACTTATTTTCTGTTTCCCTACACACCTGTAAATTTAGATGCCAAATTCACACTCAAATGTAAATCAAGCGTACGCTATGATACACTTTTTAATACGCTCAATACTCAGCATTTTCATTGGAAAATATAACATTTTGATATCCGGCATTGGACAGCAATTAAGCGCGTATTTTTATCATTTTGTCCATAACTGCTAAATTTTTCCGCGGGCACCCGGGAGTGGGTAATGTGCGGGACCTTCGTGGACATAAATATGTTTAGGGGTCCAAACCTCAGGAGCGGTTCACCCTATGGGTACCTATTAATAATTATTATCAAAAGAGACTCAAAAATTATATTTCAGCCTCCGCAGATACCGTCTTGCCCTCTGTGAAAATGTATGATTACAATGGTTCAAGCAACTGAATTTTATTATGGTGAATTATTCTTTAAAAATATTTCATAAAAAAATTAAATAAACCAGGCATCGGTTTTCGCAATTTACTTCAGTACAACGGCGAAGCATTGTGTGCAAACTACATTATTGTTCTTTGCAAAAGATATGTAAGAGTAATACTTCATTCGCGAACGACTTTCAAAACTTATACAATCAATGTAAACTTGGTCCCATAATTTGTGAATTTATTACTAAAACGTTGCATGGTTATTCGGAAGCTCCGAGATACAATACGCAAAACTAATGTAACACATTATTGACAAAAGTTCCAATATTATGTGCTGCCTCAATGTTCTTGACCATAGTGACGTAAATTTTACTTGATATATATAGACACTTCACTGAGACAGCAGTTGAAACAATTCTTCTTATACAGAAATAACGCAAAAGTCAATGTCATAACTCCAGCTTCGCTAAATTTTTAGTGGCTGTGTATGTTTTACGCATCGTGTCAGGATGCTACTGAAAAGTAGGGTGCGATACAAAACATTTAGCACACCGCCAGCTTGGAAAATAGAGGTGTGTATGATTAATGCAAAGTGTCAGAGCAGCAGGATGGTACTCAAAAGTGGGGTGTGCTACAAAATATTTAGTAGATCGCCAGTTCGGAAGGTTGAAGTGTGAGTTTTACGCAAAGTGTCAGGAGAGCAGTATATGACTCAAAAGTGAGGTGCGTTGCAAAAATTAGTAAGGCGCCAGCTCGGAAGTTGGGGTGCGTATATTTTGCGCAAAGTGTCAGGTGAGTGGATGCTACTCAAAAATGGGGGGGGTGCGCTACAAAATATTTAGTACACAGTCAGCTCAGAAAGTTGGGTGTGTATTATGATTTGCGCAGTGTCAGAGGAGTAGTATGCAACTCAGAAGTTGGGGTGCGCTACAAAATATTTAGTAGATCGCCAGCTCGGAAGGTTGAGTGTGTGTTTTACGCAAAGTGTTAGGAGAGCAGTATGTTACTCAGAAGTGATGTGCGCTGCCAAAAGAATTAGTAAGCCCGCTAGCTCGGAAGGTTGTGGTGTGTATATTTTGCGCAAAGTGTCAGGGAAGCAGGGTTCTACTCGAAAGGGAATGCACTAAAAAATTAGTAGGCTGTCAGCTCGGAAAGTTTGGGCTGATCTTTACGCCAACACCATCTTGCTGCTTCCATGTAAAGTGCATATGTATTGTTAATGTGCTAAGTTGTAAGTAAATGTTATTTGTTATATTGAAGGGACCCAAACGTGGGATGTCTGTTTTTGATTTCAAAAGAACCTTCTGTCTACTTCACACTCCGCGTCCCCCTCTCCAATAAAAATATTCTGGGTTCAATTACGCAACACGTTTTAGAATAAATCACACTATCCCGGTCCCATTCGACTATGATAAATCCAACTGAAGTAAAAAGCGAAAACAATCCAGCAGCTTGGCAGTTTAGGCGAAAACAGCACGACTTGTAACCAAAATAACTGTTACTACTGACTGACAGTGTCATATATTTGACACTTGTAATCAGATAATTGATAAACAAATAAACACAATTTCCATTTAAACACAATTTCCAGATCAAAATAACTTAACAGCCATTTCTACGTAAGCAAGCATAATAACGCTACGGATATAGACGATAACATAATATTATGCGATTACGGCGAAAAGTATAAGACGAAATATATACATATAGCTAAACTTTCATGTAAACCACGGTAATAACAAGTGCCGCTGACAGAAAACAAGTTTCCTCACTGGACTTTTGATATGAGTCTGGCAACGTTTTTTTTTCTTAAAAGAAATGTGTCACAGCAGTTTACACTTTGAATAAGTTATACCGATGATTATGCGATTACGGCGAAAAGTGTAAGTCGAGATATACATATAGCTAAAAACTTTCATGTAAACCACTGTAATAACAAGTTCCGCTGACAGAAAACAAGTTTCCTCACTGGACTTTTGATATGAGTCTGGCAACGTTTTTTTTCTTAAAAGAAATGTGTCACAGCAGTTTACACTTTGAATAAGTTATACCGATGATTATGCGATTACGGCGAAAAGTGTAAGGCGAGATATACATATAGCTAAAAACTTTCATGTAAACCACTGTAATAACAAGTTCCGCTGACAGAAAACAAGTTTCCTCACTGGACTTTTGATACGAGTCTGGCAACGTTTTTTTTTCTTAAAAGAAATGTGTCACAGCAGTTTACACTTTGAATAAGTTATACCGATGATTATGCGATTACGGCGAAAAGTGTAAGGCGAGATATACATATAGCTAAAAACTTTCATGTAAACCACTGTAATAACAAGTTCCGCTGACAGAAAACAAGTTTCCTCACTGGACTTTTGATACGAGTCTGGCAACGTTTTTTTTTCTTAAAAGAAATGTGTCACAGCAGTTTACACTTTGAACAAGTTATACCGATGATTATGCGATTACGGCGAAAAGTGTAAGGCGAGATATACATATAGCTAAAAACTTTCATGTAAACCACTGTAATAACAAGTTCCGCTGACAGAAAACAAGTTTCCTCACTGGACTTTTGATATGAGTCTGGCAACGTTTTTTTCTTAAAAGAAATGTGTCACAGCAGTTTACACTTTGAACAAGTTATACCGATGATTATGCGATTACGGCGAAAAGTGTAAGGCGAGATATACATATAGCTAAAAACTTTCATGTAAACCACTGTAATAACAAGTTCCGCTGACAGAAAACAAGTTTCCTCACTGGACTTTTGATACGAATCTGGCAACGTTTTTTTTTCTTAAAAGAAATGTGTCACAGCAGTTTACACTTTGAATAAGTTATACCGATGATTATGCGATTACGGCGAAAAGTGTAAGTCGAGATATACATATAGCTAAAAACTTTCATGTAAACCACTGTAATAACAAGTTCCGCTGACAGAAAACAAGTTTCCTCACTGGACTTTTGATACGAGTCTGGCAACGTTTTTTTTCTTAAAAGAAATGTGTCACAGCAGTTTACACTTTGAATAAGTTATACCGATGATTATGCGATTACGGCGAAAAGTGTAAGGCGAGATATACATATAGCTAAAAACTTTCATGTAAACCACTGTAAATAACAAGTTCCGCTGACAGAAAACAAGTTTCCTCACTGGACTTTTGATACGAGTCTGGCAACGTTTTTTTCTTAAAAGAAATGTGTCACAGCAGTTTACACTTTGAATAAGTTATACCGATGGTTATGCGATTACGGCGAAAAGTGTAAGGCGAGATATACATATAGCTAAACTTTCATGTAAACCACTGTAATAACAAGTTCCGCTGACAGAAAACAAGTTTCCTTACTGGACTTTTGATACGAGTCTGGCAACGTTTTTTTCTTAAAAGAAATGTGTCACAGCAGTTTACACTTTGAATAAGTTATACCGATGATTATGCGATTACGGCGAAAAGTGTAAGGCGAGATATACATATAGCTAAACTTTCATGTAAACCACTGTAATAACAAGTTCCGCTGACAGAAAACAAGTTTCCTTACTGGACTTTTGATACGAGACTGGCAACGTTTTTTTTCTTAAAAGAAATGTGTCACAGCAGTTTACACTTTGAATAAGTTATACCGATGATTGTGCGATTACGGCGAAAAGTGTAAGGCGAGATATACATATAGCTAAAAACTTTCATGTAAACCACTGTAATAACAAGTTCCGCTGACAGAAAACAAGTTTCCTCACTGGACTTTTGATAAAAGCAGTGGCCGCGGAGCATCCCCAATATTGGGGGGGCTAATGGGGCGATACCTGGGCAAAGCGCGGCGCCATTTGGGGTGGTGCGGGTTCGCTTCGGTCCCGCAAAAAATTTTGATTTTGGATGCAATTTCGGAATACTTGGGAATTGGGAATCTAGAAAAACAGCATTCCGCCGGCAAAAAAGCAGGAAAGTCACAAACAAAAAGTGCTTCGATGTTTGAATGTGTCGTAATAAACGACTCAAAAAGAGTTGATCCGACAGAATTTACCAATATATCAGTATAGTTCGAAAAAAGAATTAGAAGTCGCAACTTGAGAACTTTCCAAAGATCCGCTTCCTGTTATCGTTAAGCTGAACAAATTCATTTGCAACCACAGCTAAATCGAGTTTGTCCACACGTTCTTTATGAATGTTTAGCACTGCCAAGCTATTAAATCGCTTTTGATTCATGGTGGAACGTAACCAAGTTTTCAGTCTTCGCGCCATGGAAAACGAACGTTCACCAATAGCGTCAGTGGCCGGATTTACCAATATCAAAACCATGATTTTTATTACTTCTTCTAATAACAGTTTGCTAGGTGCATCCAACACTTTAACCTCTGCGTAGATGTCATCGAAGTGTTTCATATTTTTAGCTTTAAATTTGTGATGAAAAATTGGTAGTTGTGCGGATAAATTGGAAAAATTGATGTCGTTGCCATAGTTGTTCTCGAGCATCGAAAGTTCAGCGGAATAATCCTCACCGCGTATCGCTTTAAGCAGAAACTCTTCCATTGCTTGATAAATCTTGAAGCCTGGCTGGTCGAATCTTTCGTTTATAGCCGTAGTAACATCATCGATTGCCTTAAAGTATATTGCACGGAAGTTATCTTCAGCTGTCGGGGGATGGTATGGCTCTGACCTCCCATCCAGTTTCTTAGGTGGCGCCCGTTTCCGAGGTAGCTTCGGGTCACTTATGTCACACTCCAGATAGCTTTTTCGCCGTAGAATTAAAGCATAAAAGTCCTTGAAGTCCCCATCGGTCCGCATTCACAAGTGAACTTCAGCATAATCTACCCATAAGCCATAAACTTATTATCCATTGGTAATTTACACTGATAAGCGAGAAACCTGAACGAACACCTGCCGGCGGTATGGCAAATTGAATGCCATGAACCAACCGCTCATTTTTCGTATGCCATCGGTTCGGTAAAATTGTTTAAATGGCCGCCGAAATTGTCTACTGTCTCCCGCTTTGCTTCGCTCGGCGCGCCTACCCGCATTGTACAACTGCAAATGGCGTTGCGTCGCGCGCTTCCGTGTCCCCCAGCGAAAAAGTTTCTAGTTTTGAGACCAGACATTAGAAAATTTTCCTAGCGTTTCGCAGCCTCGGTTCGCTGGGCGGCGTCATTATTTGAAGGTAAAATATTTGGAAATTGAAAAGTTTTGCCCCTCCCACTATGAAAATTCCTGGCTACGCCACTGCGGTCACAGCACCCGGGCTTTCTCGCTCATCCTCATAATGTGCTTTTCAGAAGCCATCACTGCTTTAAGTGGTATAACCGCTTCTTTAGGAGCAAACTTTACAACGTGATACAACTGTATATTAAAAATCGACAAGTGTAATTTGGGTGTACTCAGTTGAAGTTACCCCCACCCCCACCAAGCCCCCCCAAGCGCCCCAATAAATTGTAAACACAATGTGAAGAAAACGGCTGAATGGCAAAACAAAAAACCCAATTCCAAAATATTTGTGAGGTACAAACGCCAATCTATCCATTCTACACTAAAAACAATATTCCCACAAGTTTCAAAAAAGAAAACTTTCTGCAGGTGTAGCAACAAAGGACTACAAACATCTACAAAATAAATAGTAAACATATACTGAAAAAATATAAAGAAAACTATATACTTCTTATGAAACAAAACTTGTGCTAATGTGCTAACATGCTATATATGCAATGTTGAGTATGCAGCGCGTGCTGGTACTTCGTATCAAACCAGACCTGCAATCGTTCAATATTCGGGGTTGGCTCGTCGTCGCCGTTTGGGTTTATTTTAATTTTTCACTGTTTTCAATTTGGTCCTAATTATTGGGGGGGCTAAAGCCCCCCCAGCCCCCCCGGCTCCGCGGCCCCTGAAAAGGCTGGCAATGTTTTTTTCTTAAAAGAAATGTGTCACAGCAGTTTACACTTTGAATAAGTTATACCGATGATTATGCGATTTACGGCGAAAAGTGTAAGGCGAGATATACATATAGCCAAAAACTTTCATGTAAACCACTGTAATAACAAGTTCCGCTGACAGAAAACAAGTTTCCTCACTGGACTTTTGATACGAATCGGGCAACGTTTTTTTTCTTAAATGAAATGTGTCACAGCAGTTTACACTTTGAACAAGTTATACCGATGAAAGTTACGCACAATATTTGATGTTTGTATTTTCGGCTAAAATTAAAAATTTTTGTTTATACTTAAGAATTCGTGGAAAATCCCAAAAAAATATTCTCAAACGACTGAAATTCATTTAGGTTTCAGAGCGGATTTTATGGGAGTGAAACAAGGTAAAATTTGGAAAACTTACTATATAATTTTGATAACTTAGAGAAATCGATAGGGAATAAATAGAGACTAACATTTAACTCTGGTATTTAAACGGTTGCGCAGTTCCAGTCAGCCTCAGAAGCTGCAAGATTAAGGATTGATCCGATGAGTACGGCTCAGCCGTTTATTAGTGTATTCTTTTGTATGTGGAAGATTGTACCTAATGTGTAAAATAAACTATATCTATTATAAATTGTGATACACATTAAAACCTTAGGACTGATTACATAAATCTAACCTTGACTACGAATTGGTACAAAGATAAATTGGAGTGTATGTAATCTGCCATGGTAATAGATGGACCCTAGAACTGCGTAGGTTACATATTTTGCTGTTAGCTGAATTAGAACCGAAGCATCAAATCAAACAGTAAACAGCCAATTTATTACGATCTGTGCTGCACTTTGACGGATCGCACAGTCGATTTGCCCGACAAATTATTTTTTCTAATATCAGACAAAAGATATACTCGTTTCTTGTAACAGTTTCTGAAAATAGCTTTGGCGATACAACCGGACCATTACATGACAAATTATTAGCTTATCACTCCAATTTGGCTCACAAACGCAGGAATAAATACAATTAAAAGAACGTTGCATATAGGATTTATAATTCTTTTACATCGTGCAGGGATGGATTGTCAATTTGCTTAATATATTCGAAAACAACTTCTTCGCTAATGTCTAAAACAGAAAGACTGCCGACGTTTACGCACTAAGAAATTGTTGACATTAAAACTTTGTGACAACGACGCTTATTGCTGTTCTTTGCTTTCAAAGAATTGTTTTCATGCAAAACCAAAAGATGAAAATGAATATCTGCACTAGTAAGACCAACGAGCGATGATACATTGGATCAGCCGCGATTCGAACCCGGATAGCTGGCTTGCAAGACTAGCGCGCTACCATTACACCACAGGCCCCGATCACAGCGTGTTCAGCTACGCTATATATGCTAGCGTAGTGAGATGTTACAGTAAGTAGGCGGCAATTTTTTGTATAACCAGGGCACAACTCTTTCAACAAGCTCTAGCTCTTTACTTTCCATACTTCTTTTTTGTATAGAGAAGATATTATATCAATATACAAAATATATATTTGCTACAATACTGTCGTGAGAACTTTAGTGCTCAATAAACACAATAAGATATTGAATCTTTTGTTCGGTAAGTGTAGTAGTTGTTTTTCAATTTATTTGGTGAAATCTATTCAAATAAATATTTTGAAGCTCAATTGTGGGTGATAAAACTGCTGAGAAACGACTGAATAATAATGAGAAAGCAAAAATTCTACTGAAATCGTACCTTTGAAAGCAGCTGTGACAGTCGTACGCAAGCTGTATTATGTTATGCGCGTGTTTTCATCACAACATTTATTATTATTACAAGGCTTATTTTTAACATTCAATTAAAGCAACACGGGAGAACAACTGAGCAGCTTTGTTGTACCGAATAAAGAGAAAGCCTACAAGATTGAAAATATATCATAGCAGGCCGCAGCTGGCTCTTTTAAGCGACACACAAAGGCTGCGCGGTGAGTATTAAGGCGCTAAAAGTATGTTTTCGCCTCAACAATTATTTTGATCTAAACAACAGCAGATGTTATTTGCTGTCAAAAACAGCATGAAACGCAATTTTCTGTAGTAGAGTATCTTGTGTTTGTGCAGAACAATTATATTGTTCCGGGAGACAATTTCAAATTTTAACCGTGTAAAAATTGGAAAAAAACCATTGTTGATCACATAGGCGCGGAAACGCTAAGCTACTCTTTAGCTGTACTCTAATAGTGTCAACAGGCTGCAATGTATATATGTATAAAAATAAGAATTCAATAAACAGTTTAAGCAACGTGAACTGTACCTTTTTAGTTAAATTTTATTTTGTCGTAAAATTTATTCATAGCAGTCAGGTAATGAGTGCAGCGTTGTTGCGATTTATAAGCCTTTAACCTACATCATCACTGTCACAGGAGGCAATGTTAACTCATTACCATGAAATATGGTTCTGGGAATTTTAAGTTTCACCGTTTTAACACATCATTACATGAAATTAAATTAAGCATTATGTAACGTTTAACGAAGCAGGGCTGGCAGCTAGAATCGATCCCGGTCCGTACGAGTACGAGCGGCATACGCAATCTACTCAGCATTCTTGGCACTGTTGCTCGGTTATCATATATAACCTCCCAATGCGAGCAAATACGCTCAATCGAATATAACAAAGAATCGCTACAACACAAAACGCATTAACTATAATGTTTGCTGTTCCAAGTTTGATAACAGTTGGCATTGACGGGTTAACTGGAATTGATCGGATCCTGGCTGGCTAAGGCGCCCCAAGTACGAAATAATGATGATAAAGACTATAATAGCTCGGTATAAAACAGTACTTTGCATTTATAAAATTGTTCAATGTGTTATCTAAATGTTTGTTCTCTGCTCAGTATCTCAGTATTTTCTATGTCTTACGGAAAATTTGTTTAAATCACCTGCCCAAATATATTAATCTGAATCATTTAGCATTCTCATATCCAGTGAGAGTCAATTAGTCTTAAATAGTATATTGAAGTATAGTGTTTCCGTACCCACAAGAAGTACGCCATGCTTAAAAGTTTTGGACCCTGAAGGGATTTCCTTTACCAACAAGTCAACGGTAGGTATCGCAGTATTAAACATTATGAAAATATTAGCACTGTAACGCCAGCGACTATTGTTGAGCGCATCTATATAAAACTATCCGATACAGAATCTCATTTATTAAATAGCTCTCTTTAATTTTTCAGCCCGAGTTTTAGCACCGAATAAAACAATTTCCATCAATCGATCATGTCAGTATATGGGAGCGATGTTAAGATCTAAAGACGTTTGACGAAAGAACTCTATAAATCAGTGAAACATTTAGCTGCCGATAGCTAAAAATCGCCGTAAACGAAGTTGATCCTGCATGGGTGTCAGAATTTGAGAATGAATGACTCTGCAAAGTTAAATTAAAAGGTTCTAGCTTGGCTGTCAGCGGGACTTTAGAATAGGTTCTTCATTAGCGTACACAAAAAAGTCTTGATCTCTACTAGGTACCATTTGGCGATGCGTCTCAAATATTGCATGCCACGATTGGGCATTCGTGAACCATCTAATTTGAGATTGTAACGTTTCCTAATGAAAGATAGGAGTATAAATAATAATTTAATATGTACAATTGCATTAGCAAACATTAACTACATTATTCATTCACACTTAATATGTCAATCAGTAAATATAGGAGTATCCGGTATTTATCATATTATCGGCTACGGTATACCTCTCGTAATTAATACAGCCAATTTTTTTATTTCAGGCGTCACATTAAAACTCTTCGTTACAACTCAAGTATATTTGGAAAAATCAATAAATTGGCAAAGATAATGTTAGTTATATGCATTGCTATAATGATAGTTAAAATGCAGACAAATGTGTTTTAATTTTTAAACTGCACCACACCTTGCGATCAGAGTGAAATTTTTTCTTCGAGATGGGCGTATGATGGGTATAATTGTCGCCCTCCCTTTAGATACACCTATGCCAGCAGATAGAATTCACTTCGTGATGCTCAAAGTCCAAGGTCCAAGGTTCCAGGAGGTACGGTTCCCGAGAAGTGCGGTGGGGGAAAGGACGGTCGAAGCAGGGGGCATGAAAAAGCACCAATGGGTTCAGCGTCTGCGCTGCTTCAGGATGGGTGGGGTGACTTTTCAAGCTGGAGTAGTTAACTTATGACGATAATCATACGAAAATTGTTGACAAATAATTACATCCCTAGATATTTTACCCAATTTACCAGAGAAGGCCAGTTGCACATTGCGTCCGGTACGATCTGATCTGTAAGTATACGATCAAATCAGATTTGTGGTGACGTTGTACTTGATTCGATCTGACAAGTACAAAGTCTACACCCACCGTGTAGCATGCACTTTTTCACGTCGCATCATCCGATTTAGATCGATAAACATTTGTACGCGTTATCCTATCGGGTTAGCAAAGATACATTGATTACAAGCGGATCGAATCAGGCACAACATGGCAACAGATGCGTTAGTATTCAATAATAGCTCTTTATCGAAACAAAAGCAATAATTTTATAACATTTAATCCAAATTACTATCGGGCTGTTGTCTTTATATTGATGCACAGTGTTTTTTCATAACTTATTTTCGCTAAAAAACTCTGAAGACGACGCAAGATTACTATGAAAGTTGCTTCTTTCAGCTGTGTGAATCATTTTCGTGATCAATAAAAATATTGAGCGTCACATAAAAAGCTTTCTAGCTTTCTAATCTACTTGCTCATGGCAGGGGCGTAGCCAGAATGTTGAAAATTGGGTCTAGCCCCACTATGTCGGCGAAAATGGTAAAGTCCAACAATTTTTTTATTTCAAAGGTTGACAGTTGGCTAGTAGCGAAAATGATCTCTAACTATCCTTTGTACTAACGATGAACTAATGATCTATCTGTATTTTGTTTTGTGTATATAAATTGGGCGAATGTTTGATGTAAGTTCATTAGCTTCAGATTACAACATTTCTTACGTAATTGCTCTTTTCTTACGTAATTCCTCTTCTACGTCCAGACAAAGATGAAAAATTTTCAGACCCAAAATAAGCCTAGACCCTAGACCCCTCTGGTTACGCACTTGGCTGATAGATCTCAGGGAGATTATATACTCCTGAGACGTCAACGGCCAATCAAGGCAAAGATATTTTCTTGCTAATAAATACCTGCAAATAACCGAAACTTGTAACACAGCTTATATAGTTAAAGCCGTGCAGCGAGATGCGTTAACGCACGTTTAGGTAAATTAGCTCTATTTCAAGTCAGTTGTAGCACAGCTGGGCGTGCGTCAAGTGATTTGTACGTACGGTTGTGTTATATAACTCGTTCAAATTTGTGCTAACGCCCTCGTCTGAGCTCGTCACAACAGTGTGTACAAATCACAGCTACAACTATCACTTCCAATTTCTGAACACAGAATATATATACTTTTACTGAAATAAGTCGGTTCTGTTTTGCTTTGCTCTTGGATTTTGCTAGGTTTCTACATTCAAAGCACTATTATGCTGAAATACTTTTGCTAAACAAAACGTTGCACAGAACTTATAACTTTAACTGTTTCACTAACTGTTTCGCTGGTTTACTGAAATATTAATTTGTATATTATCATTTTGTTTAAAAAATGTTGGTGCTAAGAGTTAGCATTCTAATGGTCCTGCGTCAGCAAGTACTCAAACATCTGGTTATTCAAAAAATGTCGAAAGACTATTCACTGGTGGTATTATTGACGCAAATCCTGGGGGTATGGCGTAAGGAGATGCATCGTCTCGAAAATCAGGTGTCTTAGCATTAAAAAATCATTTGATAGAAAAAGCAAATCCGAATTTCGCACCCTACAAAATATCTAATATCACGCTTTAAATTTCTGGAATCGCACCGTCAAAAATTCTAAAAATTCTCAAATCCCACAACAAATTTGGGTAAAATCTGCGCCAATGGGTGGCATTAGAAAATCCTATCTACAGACGTTGCAATGAAACTACAAAACACATAGATCGGATAGACGAAGACACAAAACAAAAACATATAAATGAGTATTGTAATTAACCAAAGTGTTCTATCATGCTTTTAGCTGAGGCTGTCTCCGTTGTAGGAGGTTGACTAAAGCATTAAAACTACTGGTGATGGCGGTGAGAACACATGCTCGACAAAAAGTTTTTTTTTACAACCGCTAAGTAGGTACAATTATTTATGTTGTTAATACTTTATATTTTTGTGTTTGTTTTACTATGCCAACCCAAACACCATTGTAGTCAATGGCGCTGACTAGATATTACGACAGCTGATTATTAATGATTCAGTTGCGATAGTTTATCTCTTTCTACGCTCAACAAAGTGTGCTCAGCTTTGTTTGACACTCCGCTTAATGTAATGATGAGCGCAGAAATATTACAAATGTAGTGTAGGCAGTGGGGTCACTAGGGAATCCAGATGGACGAGTTGGTGGTGGGCTCGCGCCTCCCAAACAGGCCTAAGTCAAAGCACTGAAAAGTTTATAAAGAAATATAAAACAATTCAGCAAAATTTGTTGATCAAGGATGAGTCGAGATCCAAGCCCCCATCCCTCCCCCTCACCTTCCTGTCAAAGATTTCCGGATCCCTATTGATGATTGTGGTCGCTTTCATGCTCTTGCATACCCACGCTCACACATAATAAGCTAATCACCAACAAGCTGCTGGCCTAATTAAGAAAATTATTAATGACGTTGAAGTTGGCCGCTAATGAGCCAAGTACTAAACTAGTGTTTTGTGTTAAGTCATCGAATGCGACTATTTATGACTCGATAAAGAACCAAAATCATACCATCGCAGGAGCTAGCAATGTCTGGATCGTATAAGTCTTGCTTAATTGTTGAAGAAGTCGTAATTTTGGTTCAAGGATGATAAATGTCCAATAACAGTGCGATAAATAGCTTGGTGTTTCTTATGAACGCTGAGACAAGTGTAATTTGTAGAAAGAACACGTTAATATAATTAGTTTCATTAAGACGTTAATTATTGCTGGATTGCATAAATCATTCTTTAGTTTCTGGATTTGTTCGAGAATGTCAAAGAAGCAACATCAGAATTACAGCAAATTTCTAGTTCGATTTTACATACGAATGCTGAGACATGTTCTATTTGTATTGTGTATATACTACATCTTATAAACCTCAACTTTACGATAACACTGTGTAAAGTCGATAATTCAATAATATTTCTATAACTCAGATAGTGTTAGTTGATTCCACAATGAACAAAACGCATCTAGCAAAGGATTCGATCACCGCTGTTCCAGGAGCGTCTCGTGCTGGATAAGAAGGAGTGGCCGGTCTCTCGCACTTTTTACTGACAAACGTGAAAAAATTAACACAGATGCGTTAGTTGATTCCACATTGAACAAAACGCATCTAGCAAAGGATTCGATCAGCGATGGTCAGGAGCGTCGCGTGCGGGATAAGCAGGAGTGGCCGGTTTCTTCCACTTTTTACTGACAAACGTAAAAAAATTAACACAGATGCGTTAGTTGATTCCACAGTAAACAAAATGCATCTAGCAAAGGATTCGATCAGCGATGGTCCGGAGCGTCGCGTGCGGGATAAGCAGGAGTGGCCGATGTCTTCCACTTTTTACTGACAAACGTGAAAAAAATTAACACAGATGCGTTAGATGATTCCACAATGAACAAAATTCATCTAGCAAAAGATTCGATCAGCGATAATCCAGGAGCGTCGCGTGCGGGAAAAGAAGGAGTGGCCCGTCTCTCCCACTTTTTAATGACAAACGTGAAAAAATTAACACAGAAGAAGATATAACAAAACCAACTGTAGCAACTGGCGTCTCCACTTTTGAAGACCTTAGGAAACCCTTTTGAGTTTTATGTAAAATAATCGAAACGTGACTTAATTCAGCGGTAGAGTAGACGCGGTTAATATTGTAGCTCCAATTCTGCGTCTGTCGACATTTTTTGACCGAAGAAAAGATTCTGTTAACATGAAAATTAATAGAGACAGTTTTGAATTTTTGTGGAAAGCTGGTATTTTTAGAAACCCTATAAGCATGTGAGACAAATCTCTTGACTAAGTTATCACGGAACTATCAGAATATATAGATAGTCCTAAGTTAATATCATGACTATCTTGTCTTCAACGATTTATGAAGATGTTGTTACACGTACAAAGCAATTTTTATCACGGAATTGCGACTGTACATACCATATGGTTGGGAACTCAAAAGTGGAGATACAGAAGTATCAGACTTCTTGAATGGGATTTCGCTATCACGTTAGAATTGCATAAAATCTAAAGATTTTTGCGGCTTCGAATTTATTCATTTTATAAATCAGCTTAAACAAAATTCGTGGGACCATTTCTTTGACAATACAAAATTTGGATTCATCAATATTTAAAAATTCGTAAAAATATTTGATTTTGATAATGTTTCATTTCATGTTGACAGATTCGAGACAGACGGGATTGACAGTCCCGGGTACAAATTATATAGCCAAATATCTACATGGCCAATGGTTGCAGTTGAGGTTGTAGTCTAGGGTTTGGTTTAGAGTAACAATATTTGCACTCTCCCTGCTTAACTTAAACCCAATTAAGGTTAATATGCAAAACGTCTAACAAAACGACTTATAATCCCACTAATGCGCCGAATATAAAAATAATTTTTAATACGCTATATTTCAATATTGAAAATGACATAAAATCCTTCTATTTTATGAAATATTTTTTAAAAACTAACATTATAGATTAATATATAAAAGCTTTTATGCTACTGGTGAACTGAAAAGAAGGGAAGCAAGCTATTTAGAGAAAAATGAATTTAAGATGAATAGGCTCTGTATGTCTAAAATATTAAAGATAATGTTTAAATTTCTGCTTTATGAGCGAGTATAATCTTATCGCGTAGTTCTCGCATACACGATCAATTCCATATTCTTCTAAGATTTAAAGATATTCCTTGTATAAAAATCGAAATCTTCCTTCTGCAGTTTAAAACTCCCAACATTTACACGACGCTTCTGTGTTCAAAAGTGTTAATGGAAAGATGTCTTTGGCAATTCTCTGCTTATATACTTCCGCTCAGTGTAAAAGAAGAATTGAGTCTCTTTCTCAAAACACCAAACAAATATTAGCATATATTTGTAATAAATGTATTTTGTACATACTACAACGAATAGTGACAGATCAAAGGTGTTTTTGTGGTGGTTCCACGGCTTTAACCTGAAAACCACAGGATAATTATGATGTATACACCGTTGATGTATGAATACATAATTTATCAACGAAGCGGAAACTATATACATGAAAACCATCTAATACTCTAGTAGAACACTCTATAATTTCGCTGTTGTGGTTTGTCGTGTGTAATTATTAGCCTCGTTTATCTATTTTGGGTAATGGAAAAGACTGGCCATGTTTCAAAGTATTGAATATAAATCATACAATCTCATACAGCGGTAGAGAGGTTACCCCTCTGTAGCGTGGGATCTCCAGGTACGTGATTTGACCGCCGGCAACTCGGTTACCCTCTGAGACTTCGGCCCTTGAGTATGTATGATATAGATAAATATTCATATCATTGCGCTGCTGATACACCAAGTGAGCAAGCAAGTAATTTTGCAACAAGACACAACAATAGATGTGTACAATTCACAGAAGAATGAAGGCAAACACTTTAGATCAATACCTCTAAAGCTCACAGAGAGTTACTTTAGTCTATTCCAGGTGTTAATGGCTTTAGTAAGCTTAACAAATCGGTAGTTGTAACAATTTACACGTCACTTCTGTGTCTATACATCTATAATTGGAGCATATTTTTTGGCAATTCTCACCTGATAACATTTATAAGCAATTGGGAGACCAATTTTATGACTTCATTAAGTTTTATCTGTTTCTGTCGCAGTTGGCATTTAAATAATGAGAAGGAGATAGCAATATATATGCACCCTCATTGACTGTATTGGGGCAGGTGAGTCAGGTGAAATTTAAATATATATAACGTTGAAACAAATATTCCTTAACTAAACGATTCTATCAGAGCTAAAATAAGTTTCTATATTGGTTTAACATAATATCCAATTTGATGTATAATTCTGGATCCTCCCGCCTTTCATATATAGAAATAAGTCATTTTGAAGATACAATAATGATGACGGTACTATTCGTCGAGCAGGTTCAGAAAATATTGATTTCGGCAAGCTTTTAGACTTTTTTATACCCAGGAGAACCTTGGTACCCACAACATCTAAATGTTTTTGTCTTAAAACTGGACGAAATGGATACCTTCTGAACCAGCATGTTTAATCTAAAATCGAAGGGTACCAAATTTTTTTCCAAAATTGTTGAATTTCGGGTGGTTAGGGGGTTAATAGCAAAGGCCCCATGTTTCTGAAACTAAGATTCAAAGAGCGCTGTTTGCACCGGATGTGCGCTGAGAATTTTTGCATTTATGAACTAAATAACAATATTACTATGAAAAATTGGCAAAACGGGACACATGATGAGAAAAATTAGGAAAATAGAAGATTATTATTCGCCTCTCCTACCGCATTCCCCTGCGGCGCACCACGCACTAGCCCGGAGCCATTTACTGCCACTATCCCGGTGGAACTTAGGCTTCAATGCTCTTATGCCCATCGAATCTCGCTAATCGCGGACCGTCCTCGACAACCGCTTTATCCAGGGGCGCAGTAAGCCGGTCAAATGGCGGGGATGGGGGGCGCTACCCCAAAATTAGGACGAGCGCATTACGCCGGCCTTTTCTGTCGAAAAATGAGGGGGTCGTCCCTGCCCTGCGTATTCTACGCTACTAGTTTTACCTCATTTTACATACGGCTCTAAACGTACATAAGCCAAAGCTAAAACCACATCAAGCATACGTCAACAGTTGCGGAAACAGACAGACGTTGAGACAGCGCAGATTGACGACATAGCTGCTTTACAGCTGTCACTCGGCAAACTGATATTTGAATTAAAAAACTCACAAAACACACACGCATGTTTTACATAAACACGACAAATACCATACTAATGTGTTCCATACCACCGGTACCTAGAAATAGTAATGGTAGTATTAGTAGTAGGTAGCATCGTTTTTTGGTAGTTTTGTAGTCATTCTTTTGTACAAAAACGAAAGAGTAAATCGTTTTCGATCTAAGCAAAGTCGAAAAAACCCAAATAAAAAACATAAAAACGGACAATTGAAGCACATTTGCAGTTTACTACAATCACAATCGTCGTTATGAACGTTCGCCTTTTAGCTAGCGAGGCAAATAGTGACGGTAAAATGGTGGCTGTATAAACCATTCTTTTTCACTAACATATTAGCACTTCGGCTGCGTGTACCTATATCACTAATCTCATTTTAGTGCGCTGTACAATATTTTGCGAGGAGATATTCTACAGCGATAAATAGCCTGTTGTAGGTACAGCCACAGACACCGCATATTTTCTCGCTAAAAGCTCATTGCAATCTTTGATTACACTTTGGAAGCTGTTCATCGATCATTATCACTCGCGCAAATCCTGGAGTGGATGGGGTGGGTACGCACATTCCCAGGTTTTGGTGGACCGTTTCAATATTTGATTTACCCGACCCTAAGACTTTTTCACATAAAAACCACTAAGTGTAAAATGTTCTCAGTACCGCTCAATTTTTTACTTTTACAGATTTACGCGTCTGATCATGGCGCTAGTTTCGTTTGTTGCCGAACCTTTTTACGTTTTTGTACCAACTATTCTGTTGCGACATTGTTTTTGGTTTTTGTAGCATACGTGAGACTGTAACGGTTCCTTAAGCATCAATAAATCAGAACTGAGAACCAACCCCAGTACAGCGCGTTCACACACAGATCTATTATTATTATTAATCATCGATGCGATCGGTTTATAGTCTCGACCGTTGTCGTTGAACCACCCTCCAAAATCGGCGACTTACAAACAAGCAATGGTAAATTCTATTACGCCACAAACGCTTTCAAAATTTCGTGAAAGTTAAGCAAAGTTACAGCCATAGTAATTAATTCAAAAGCACCATTTTGCTTTAAGTTTCGGAAGTTGTTGCCGAAAAAAACGTCATTTCACCGGCATGATCACCAGAATTTGACCTACGACTAGCTCTGTTACCCTACATTTCTTTTATACAAAATTTATTAACAAGTAAAGCAAGTAAAAACTATGCAAGTGTGGCTGATAGAATATTAGCGTGATTCTTCAAAAGTCGCATGCAAATTTTGAACATGCAATAGTTTTATTCTCCCTTCTATATTCATATATATGTATATGCGACTTAATAGTCGCGCAGATTTGCATGGTCACATCTACAAAGAGTTGCAGCCAAAAACTACGGTAAGAAACTCATATAATTTAAATATGTATTTTTCTTGCTTGCTCATAACAAACTGCACGAAAGTTTCTGGCTAAAACATTTTTCATTCATTTTTAAAAAAATAATGTTAACATCAACCGGTTGATCGAAAATCATACGTTTAGGTATCTAATACCTATCTAAAATAAAGCTGGAGCGTTGGGGGTCTGTATCCTCTCCCAGATTTTGTACAGCGGTCCTATGAACTTTCAAAATTGGCATTACCCACTATTTGGAAACGTTATAACGCCACTGAAAAAAAACAAGTTTATCATAATAAATAACGTCAACTATAAAGAAACCGCGAAAACCATTGAACGTTTTAATGAAATCCCAATGGAATCACCGTGTTTGAATCACGAATACAGTTGACCACATTTTTTATAAAATAGCGTGTGTGATACACACCACTTAATATAAAATAGTCTACTGATCGATGATGTATGAGATGATCGGTCTTAATGTTTAGTCATTTGCCAACGTTATATTTCGAACGAAGGGACAAACCAAAATGAATTTGCTATCGTTTATAAATACGTGAAATGTACATGCAGTACGGTACTAAAAATTGTAAACTGTTAGCATAATTGTAGCAAACCTTGGATTTTCTATTAATTTGATATTCAACCGCTGGTTTCGCTCAGTTTTAAGACAACAAAACTATTGCCGTTTCGATGTGTTTGTTGTGGACTTTAAGTTATAACATTTGAATCTATGATATCACTTGTTTGAATATTAATACCATGAGAAATAAACTATGATTAAATCATTATCGTATGCAAATAATTGAAAACCATTTTCAAATTGAAATAGGCACGGTAATTCTCGAGCGGTTTGGCATGCTTGCCCTTGATGGTCCTGCAAAAATATTTTACACTCGAAAAAGTCTTGTAAGGTGCATTCACATACTCAAATCATGCTGCAGTGAATGGCGATACATGAAGCATAGAATTACCTTACAATGTGAACTATAACAAAACCTATTAAACGTTAGAACAATACTATTCCAGGATAACCATTTATTTTTCACATCTCGTGGTTAGCACGACACACTATGCGAAGTTAAAAATTGCCGCAAATAATGTCAAATCCTCTCGGGGACCCTTCTTGCGACAAAAATTATCTAATTAGCGATTCATTTTCACAAATCAAAATAGTGCTTAGTGCTTGTGGTTAGTTCCTTGTATAAACATCACATATCTATAAGGAATTGTATAAATGTATCTGACATGGTAGAAAATTAGTACACTTATTCAGTATTGTGCAAGTGTAAGCTGTTAACATCTAGTTATAGTTATTATCTGTTTGATTTTATTATTCTATTCTTATTTAATAAAAGCTGATGTCTTTCCATCGAAACAATAATCGCTGTTCAATCATTATTTTAAGAAACTGACTATATACTTTTCCCCAAAGAAATCTGACTACTTTTTTCCTCAAATCACTCTGCATAAATTGTACTTTAAATTCAAGATGACACGTAAAAGTCATTAACTAATATGTTTAGATATATTTGTAGCTATAAAGTCATATAAAATAGCAACTATATACTAATACTTGAGAGAAACAAGCGGAATTTCTGACGTAGTCAGTTCGAAATTTTAGCCACTTTCAGAGATATCCCATTTAAGCTTTAGTTTATTTGAAAGATGTTATGCGTGGAAATAATCATTGTGGCTTTTTCTGTGGCTTTTCATATATATATATATGAATTAATTAGTCCCCGGCCGTGCAGTAATTTATGGCTAATCGCTGCGGCTTTGAGATAGACTAAGCTTTGAGTGGCTTCAGCAACAGCTCGATAATGCAAGTATAGTTGTTTATAAATGTACTAAACTTGTTGTGAATTCAACTAATGGAATGAAAATTTCGTAAGTCTTAAATTTTGTGGGTCAAGGTGAAAATATCTAGGAACACAACTCTTCTTAACATACCTGTCAGGTCCACATCCCTGTAAGATTCATTCGTTTAACTCACTGGTACGGAAGGTCGTAAACATTTATAATATACCAAACTCGGTAATTCATATGGAACACTTCCACCCGTTAAAACTTAATTAAATAACATATGTTCTTGTACAGCTGGATTTTTGAATTTTAGATTTGTTAAAATAGTAATACTAATAATAATAATAGCGAAGAATACATTGTAAAATTGTATATGATAATTTTAAATGTCAGGCAAATGCTCGTTGGTGCCAAGCATTTAATCAAGCGTCGGCCAAACGCATTAATTATTGAAGAAACCCAGCAGATTTTGCATTCAAATTAAACTATATTTCTTTAACTCATTCTCCCATGGAATCGCACATTTATGAGACCGTAGATTGCGAAGCGATTCGTTAGCGAAGTGTTTCGAGGGGCGTACCGTTGTGCGTACGTTGTTATTCGCTCACGTTGCTAGGTTCTTAACCGAAAAACAGCTTTTCAATAGCGTAGCGGGCTAGTGTATGGGCCTAGCAGTCGAATGTTCAATGCGCTTCAGCGGCAGAGTGTGTTCAACATTGCATAAAATATACATTTATTCATGCGGCAAAGCCTTAAAAGTGTGGTCGACGAGGCGTCGGCAGTCTCTTATAATTGCATTACTTTGATCCGATATTACTTTTAAATATTTTCTGTCGATTTTACTGCAAGTTAAGATGCGTTGAAATCTTTGAATTTTACCCTCTATGGTTGAGGTCAAAATCCGATCATTTTTTGTTAAAATTTTATAATGTTCGACTGCTATTCCCAATGTACAAACCACAATGATTCAAATTTTTTTTGAGTATTTTTCAATATTTTGTTACATTTTCTGTCAAAAATTCACAATGTTTCTTCTGCTAATCTTATCTTTTTATCAAAGTCCGAGTAGAGCTCACACTCTTTCACGGTGTAGTAAATCGCTATCCAGGTAAATGGGTACCATATCATTCGACACTAAATTTGGTATTAATCGTAAGCCTAAAGATCCACTCAAAATTTATGTATCCTTGCAATGGTTATAAATAAGGCACCCAAATCTGTATCTAAATGGATCTAAAAAATTATGCAACTAAGTGCTAGAACGTCAATACTCTGATATTGGGTTATCTACATTTTTTTATAAAGACGTTATTTTCTGGTCATATATATAGAGACAAATAAAATTTAAAAAACTGTCAAGCTAACCCTAGTGCAAGCGCCGATACTAACTTACAGGATCAGATTCACCGAAGAATTAAAAATTATGGAAAATGTTTTAAAATTATGTTCAAATTTTATAGAATTTTCAAATATTAAGCGGTAAAATTAAATCTATGAACACACTGTTTAACAAATAATATTCTTCATATGGTAATGTAGATTTACAGCGGTCAATAAAATCGGTGTTAAAGATTACAATAAATGTTAGAATGATGCTTGTAATATATAGCCAGTTAGACAATCCACGACGCAATCAAGTTATGCATAGAAAACTGCTCCTGAAATAAAACTAGTTTAGTGGCTTCAGGATCTCACTTTCACCTAACAAAATTACAAATTGCACTATGGATAAAAATAACCATCTATATAGTACAAGGCTTCCGCTATTGCTACTCCATATTTATGAGATTCACAACTACAAAACCGTTTATTCTAACAAAATATCTTTATATCGCCTAGTAAAATAGCTGACAACTCACGAAGTAATCAAGTTATGCATAGAAAAACTGCTCCTGAAATAAAACTAGTTTAGTGGCTTCAGGATCTCACTTGCGACGTAACAAAATTACAAATTATATAACACTTGCACTATGGATAAAAATAAACGCCTATATAGTATAAGGCTTCCGCTATTGCTACTCCATATTTATGAGATTGACAACTACAAAACCGTTTATTCTAACAAAATATCTTTATATCGCGTAGTAAAATAGCTGACAACTCACGAAGTAATCAAGTTATGCATAGAAAACTGCTCCTGAAATAAAACTAGTTTAGTGGCTTCAGGATCTCACTTTCGACGTAACAAAATTACAAATTATATAACAATTGCACTATGGATAAAAATAAACGCCTATATAGTATAAGGCTTCCGCTATTGCTACTCCATATTTATGAGATTGACAACTACAAAACCGTTTATTCTAACAAAATATCTTTATATCGCGTAGTAAAATAGCTGACAACTCACGAAGTAATCAAGTTATGCATAGAAAAACTGCTCCTGAAATAAGACTAGTTTAGTGGCTTCAGGATCTCACTTTCGACGTAACAAAATTACAAATTATATAACAATTGCACTATGGATAAAAATAAACGCCTATATAGTATAAGGCTTCCGCTATTGCTACTCCATATTTATGGTATTGACAACTACAAAACCGTTTATTCTAACAAAATATCTTTATATCGCGTAGTAAAATAGCTGACAACTCACGAAGTAATCAAGTTATGCATAGAAAAACTGCTCCTGAAATAAAACTAGTTTAGTGGCTTCAGGATCTCACTTTCGACGTAACAAAATTACAAATTATATAACAATTGCACTATGGATAAAAATAAACGCCTATATAGTATAAGGCTTCCGCTATTGCTACTCCATATTTATGAGATTGACAACTACAAAACCGTTTATTCTAACAAAATATCTTTATATCGCGTAGTAAAATAGCTGACAACTCACGAAGTAATCAAGTTATGCATAGAAAAACTGCTCCTGAAATAAAACTAGTTTAGTGGCTTCAGGATCTCACTTTCGACGCAACAAAATTACAAATTATATAACAATTGCACTATGGATAAAAATAAACGCCTATATAGTATAAGGCTTCCGCTATTGCTACTCCATATTTATGAGAATGACAACTACAAAACCGTTTATTCTAACAAAATATCTTTATATCGCGTAGTAAAATAGCTGACAACTCACTAAGTAATCAAGTTATGCATAGAAAAACTGCTCCTGAAATAAAACTAGTTTAGTGGCTTCAGGATCTCACTTTCGACGTAACAAAATTACAAATTATATAACAATTGCACTATGGACAAAAATAAACGCCTATATAGTATAAGGCTTCCGCTATTGCTACTCCATATTTATGAGATTGACTACTACAAAACCGTTTATTCTAACAAAATATCTTTATATCGCGTAGTAAAATAGCTTTGTACCATGATCGCATAAAATATTGTGAAACTGTTTCCGATGCAATCCGATGTAAAACTACACGAGTTTGCTTCAGAAAACACCAGATTTATTTCGTGTGAAAAATTTTAAAATGCGTTTAAGCCATGTTGGACTATAAAGAATGTGAGCTTTACAGTTGCTCTAACGATACAATTTAAATAAATTCGTTTCACTTCAGCTTAAACACAATTTGTACAATTTTGTACAGAATTACAAACAAACATGCGAAAAGGAGCCTTCATATGTTGATTGCAGAGATTCTGAATCTTTTTTAGTAATATTGCCAAATTAACATTTATATGCTGTTTTATCTTTAACAAAACCAGTATTGCGAGTCTATTTTTCCTGTGTACTAGATGGATTCCTACGTCCTGAGTGTGCCAATAAGTCAATTGCTTGAAAATTATATGTTTTGGAGTTCCACACATTGGTTTGAAAATACAAACAGTATAAATTCGTATAAGCATATCCTTTCTTCATTTTATATCCGCTATAATAGTAGTTATAATTGCGCCTTATGATGCATGTATCATATACAATAGATCTTCAGTTTCGTTTCACAATGGGTTGAGTTCACAACACATACAAACCTTGTTTTGTTAGTTCAAGACCAAAAAACGAAACTACCTGACAATGATCCGTATGTAATGTAAAAATCACTGTATAACTAGAACTAAGCACATTTTACAACGTAAAACACATTTAGATATCTAAATCATTTTACTACTGCACATAAAGAAAATTTAATAAAAACTGAACGTTAAGCAAATCATTCTCTAATTTAAGGCCAACATTAGCCATCATGGGCAGAACCGTCATATTGTTCGTTATATCGCCGTTCAACGCTATATTTACATTTTTCTTACATCGATCAACACATAGGGCTTAAATCTATTTCTCGCTGCAAAATCATTTGATATATTTCTTCGTCAATGGACGTTATCGATACGACAACCACGTCAGAACAACTGTGCGGCAAATTGATGAAGTATAAAAAGATTTGAGCGCCGGGGACATCACTGTCCGCGGCCCATCAAAGCCAAGTTTACTTCTTACTAGATATTAGAGAAAACTTTGTTTTTTCCAGTCTTACCTATTTTGATTACTGGTGCAATTGGTGCCCTTCCACCCTCCCCCTCCCCCTGCGCGACGACGCAACGATGGCCCAGCGTCTGCAAAATCAATAGCTCAGATAACAAAAACATATTTTCGTACTGAATAACAAACGTCTTATAATTTGTGTCAAATGCATTACATGCATTTTTTCTGTAAAAGATGCTCGACGTACATTCCTAACTAACCATCTAACACATTACTGTTTTCGTATGTCAATATCGCAGGGTGTATAGCCTTGATTTTAAAGCAACTCAAATTTCTGACATTATCTTATAAAGCCAAGCAAAAACGATTGATTGACAGCTGACAGCATTGGCAGACGTTATTTTGAGGTGGTAAATATTTAAAATATTAACTTGATGTGATGTCACTGATATTTATTTCATAAAAGATATGACTGATTATTGACATATTAATAAAAATATATATCTGTACATTTATATAAATGACTTAAATATAAGTAACTCAATGACGAAAGCAGAAGCACGTAAAGCCTATTTTCGGTGGGTTAAAATCTAACTCTTTTCGATATTTTATGTATTCCAAACTATCGTATTACCTTCAAAAAAGTTAAATTAAAATACAAAAGCATTTATTCAAATATAAAATAATAAATATGGTCCAGGATCACGAATTAAATAGAAGTAGCTCAATGGTGTAAGCAGAGGCACGTAAAACCTATTTTCGGTGGGTTAAAATCGAACTCCTTTCGATAATTTATGTATTCCAAACTATCGTGTTGGCTTCAAAAAAGTCAAATTAAAACATAAAAGCATTTATTCAAATATAAAATAATAAATATAGCCTAGGATCACGTTTTATAAACATATATAAGGACAAACAACCAACATGTATGTCATATTTTAACAATATTGTTTCAAAGTGCAAAACTATATATCACTTATCAAACTATATATGCAAAGAGTCGTATTTGACCGAGACGCCATTGTCCCGTCATCTAAGCTTGCGTAGAACCTGGATGAATAAATTAGTGACCGTAAAGCAATCTGCTAGATATCTATGGTTCTACTCATGGAGTCTGTGATGGTTTGTAAACGCGCAGGAGTATATTCCAATCACCTTTTACTCACCAGTTATATACTGATACTACGATGGCATGTAATTAAATTCGAACAATAACAATTTTTTAAAAAAACCGGCAAAAAGCTATAGCTACAAGCCAGGCGCAGAACGCGAAGCCTATAGGTCGCTACTCTATCGCACTAACATTGAGCCAAGATTTCGGTCACTATGCTAAGTTATATTGCTGCAGCTTGATGATTCGGCAACATTCCTTTGATTTTCAGCTTTGAAACGCATCTGCCTATTGAAATGTTGCGGTCTGTGCGGCTAAAAATTCTCAAACATCCGCTACACTGCAAAGCTGCAAAGCATCAGAAGAATAATGTTGTTATTTAGAAGTTTTTATCATATTTTGATACAATTGAAGTAATTAATTGATAAAAGGATATTATAAACAGACATAGGATAATTTGGGCTAATTTTGATGTTTTGTTCGAAAACTTCCCTCAGTTGCTTGCGAGCAACTTTGACACCCGAGAAGAATTAGAGAACAGTTTATCAACACAGTATTTTCAAGGCAGAACGAGGGTCAATGATTGTTGGCCATCATTTTAACCTTCTATAAATGATTTATTATATTAATTATTTATTATATATTATTTATAATATTTATATATTTATTTATTATTATATTAATTTGTTATTATATAAATGATTTATTGGCAATTATAACTCTGTTGATTAGCATATAGACTTGTTCTAGACAAAAGTGCAGATGTTTTTATAATGGAGTGATCCAAATAATTCATTTTGCTAGCATATAAAATCTATGTTTTATTACACAAAATTTACATAAATTAAATAATATAGCTTAAATACAGTAGAGCGAAGCTATCCTGTCAGAGCTAGAGAACTGAATTTACAGTAAAATGGCACTTCTACGGATTAAGCTATATTCGTCAACAGTATGTGTGAAACTATCTATAAAATAATTAACTGTAAAATTTTATGAAATCATTCGAATGAACGAGTTATCAATAAGTTAGATTATCAGGTTTTATGTATAGATTACGTTCTACTATGAACATTTACTGGTCATCATGAATGATCAGTGAAAATAGTTCAATGACATTAAAATCACAGTGCTATAATTCCTAACAAACGAATTTTATTACCTATGACACATACATTACAGTGCCGTAAGGCCGCTAGTTATAATATACTTCATCAGTGAAAATGGTTCAATGACATTAAAATCACTGTGATATAATTCTCAACAAACGAATTTTATTACCTATGACATCATACATTACAGTGCCGTAAGGCAGGCCACTAGTTATACTTCAACAGCTAAGTAAATAAGTTAAAGAACTTTCTGCCCTTAACTAGTTATAGATCACCCGCGTTAAAACTGAAAGGAAGAATATAAGTTCCTTGAAATTTATTGGGTGTTACATAGTAACCACAAATTTGAAAATTTGTGGGTGCTGTAAAATTTCACCAACCATTAATTTTCTGGGTGCTTATCTTATAGCATGTCAATTACCCTGTAATTTGAAAATTTATGGGCGGAAAAAAATTGCACACACCCAGTAATTTTCCTGGTGTAAAACCCCAATAATTTGAATTTTTGTGGGACCAATTTTATTCCCCTATCTCTTCATTTTTAAACTGGGCCATTAATTATAAACACTTTATTTGTCGTTGATATGACGCTCATTAATACAGAACAGGGTAAATTGTTCTTCGATCTAGAGCTAAATTTAACTGTAATACAGCGTTTGAATATAGAATATAGTACCTCTAACCGCTTGAATTTCTGTTATGAATAAACCATTGAATCTGTGCTGAAAGAACGAATTATAGAAGTTGTAGCTTCTCGACGAAACAACACACAGCATTTCCATGTATATGCCTAAGCGGTTTATCAAATCATTTTGTGAGTACGATCGAAACGCTTCGCTTAATGCTGTTTATGCTTTGGACATTAGCATCTCGGTTGAACAAAGCTGAGTGCTAATACTCTCTAAATGCTAAATGTAGGTGTGAAATTAACAGCTTTTCAAAGCACATTTGAGCATACAAGCTACTATTTACTATTATATGTATATTATATTTATCAAGGAACATAGGCGTGATGAATGCTATGTATTTAGCCAAAAACATGTATAAACATATTATAAACGGCACGTTCTGGAATGAATGGTCATCGTGAAAGAACATAAGTGAATAAAATGTTTTGTTATAAGAGCGAAACTCCTAAGCTACTGCGAGAGATCGGTGCTGATAGAACAAAAGCCTTAGCCAAAGTGATTAGGTAAGCTTCGTAAAGTATGATCAAGAGTTCATTATAAAAAAACTTTGTAGAAGAATATGTCTAACTGTTATACTCATGTATTTTATTTTATCCGATGATGAAGACGTTTTCAGTTTACCACGCTTCCTCCCCAAAGAATTGCAGGACTGCCCGCAAGCTTCTCTAAAACAGCATCGACTACCATACCAGGTTTAATTGGGGGGGGGGGGAACAACTAACAGGTAGTTAATAACCAAAGAGAATATAGAAGGAGTAGCAATGGCCAGCAGCTCCTATTCCTGACCTAAGCTCATTGGTAATTGGCAACCTGTTGGTTAGTATCCCAAGAAACATTGCTGGGTAGTCTATACTCCCCAGAAAATCATGCGAACACCCTCTGCATTTTGGGGTGGCCCAAAAACGACCACTTCATCTGATCAAGTAATATGCATGAGCATGATAGAGTGTTATACTGTAATACAAAAAATATTATAATGTACTCTTGCTACGATAAGATGCTGCGAGGATTCTTTCGCAATAGTAAAGGCCATCTAAAATTTGAAAGGTCTAGGCAGACATCGCAAAAAACAAATGAATCAGAGGTACGCTGCTGAACGAACAACAGAAAATCAGCTGGTCGTATGTATAGTTATGGTGTTGAAACAGACTGTCGACAGCCGTCACCTTCATTCCCAAAAATTGCTCCTGAAAACTCAAAATTTCCGTCACATCTGGCAATCTATATCAAACTTATTTCCGTCTGAATGTTTACTTAATAAAAAACGTCATAAAAACGATGAACGCATGGTATAAAAATATCTCCACTTGAAAAATCGAATGTATGAAATGACGGAACGTTTCAGCTCCAAATAGATCGCTCTTACAACTGATTCGACCCTTTTTTAAAGGTCATCTGAAGCTGATCCAGCTTTTCGCACGTTGTGCGGTTTGCTGCCTAACTAGGTTTTGTAGGTAACCGCATCACGATAATTTTATATGACTAGGTTTAAATAGACGTCGGGAAGAAATGTCATCTGAAGCTGATCCAGCTTTTCGCACGTTGTGCGGATGCTACCTAACTAGGTTTGTGGATAACCGCATCACAATATTTTTATTTGACATTGATCTAACTAATGACATAATCCTTTCGAAAATTGTTTCAGTTTTCACACAAACGTGAAACAAATAATTTCAGACAGTTTTATAAGTGCCATTAGTGGTACGCACAAAAATGACGAAATATCATAATCATTATACAATAGTTCTTCGTTGTTGTGAAGTGTATCAGTAATAGGCTTTTATATCACATGATCTCATTGTATTGCAGCTAGCAAAATATATTACGTATTTCGTTTCGGTAGGGAAAGGAAAATATTGTTTTTTCTAATTGAATGAAAGTGCTCATTATTGCGTCAGATTTACTGCGTTCAGACATTCTGATGACAAACTTGGTGCTTTAATATCAATTATGCCATATATAATAAACATGTAAGTTAGCCAGATTGATAAATGCTTGGATTTACCGTTTAATAAACTGTGTATGCGTCGAAATTAAGCAGACGTAGATGTCAAATAGCTTCAACAAAATCCTTGAAATTTTTATAGTATTATGTTTATCTGATATTGAAGTTGACCAATCGTATATTTAGCAATAGGTAGTTAGAATTTCTACCTATTTATACGAGTGAAAAATGTAACATCAGCATATCATAGCAGAAAATCATAGTTTCTATCAAATAATCTGTATGCTAATAACATTTTGCGGATCGCTGCAGTGAACAAAAACCGCACGACATTGAATGACATATAAAATGAATTTTATATAATTTCTTAATTATAAAACTAGCCTGGTGATTGCAAAGCATACAATGAACTATTTTAATGAGGGCAAAATTTTAATTCGGAGAGACATTTTTATTGCAAACCAAGATGACATTAGATAATTTCCAGAGTAATCTGCAATAAAGAACCCATGTAGCCAGCAGTTATCTAGCTAATTTTAACTTAAACTCGTGCTTCTCAAGGCTACATTCCGATCGTAAATGCTTTTTTCAATTTTATAACTAAAGACTAATTTATATACTAAAATACAAAAATTATATATACAAAAGTTTATAAAATTTTATTTTATTTTATTTTATTTTAAAAGTTTATTTTATAAATTTTATTTTATAAAATTTTATATACAAAAATACACCTAACAAAAGGCTCCTAGTATGTAGATATGCGTTGACAGCAAGGTGATAGTAGTGTAAATACAAGTTTGATTTTGTACGGTAATCCTACAAAAGTGTCTAGACAATAACATAGGGCACTACCAAATTGCTGAACTCAATTTCCATACAGCTTATACTGAAAACTAGTTTTCGGAGATTTTACCGAGTTTACTGAAGTTTGCAAAATTTTGCATTTTGAGAAAATTAAAATGCTAATTTTTTAGACTTTATTGCCGAGTTAATTTGAATTTGCACAAACTATCGAAAGACTTTATATCTGAATTTACGTATAATTAAGATATTTGTGGCATGTGGCATATTTGTTCAACTTCACTTTTTAACCACTAGGATACGACTAATTCATCATTTGCGTTATACTAGCAAAAATAAAGCTTAATCATGAAAAATAGCGTCAATCCACCATTTAGTACACTTTCAAACAACATGACTTGACAAAATTATAATCGCGGCAAATCAACGCTATAACTTTGTCGTAAACACATAAAGCTTAAGCGGTCAAAACACGTTCCACAGCAAGACCGATCACTATTGAAACACCAATTGTAGCATTTCAAATTTCACTACATCACAACTTTACCAGAAAACTAAACCGTCATTCGAGTAGCTTTTGTTGTCTCGAAAAACCTTCTCTGAACGAAAACTTAAACAGCCAAATCTACTACTGCCAGTAAAACTATAGACAAGTCTGTCGCGTACAAAGAGAACGTATCGTCTACAAGACGACGTGCTATTTTCGTCTATAAGAAATTGGTCTTTAACAAAACGGCTTAGCTTTTGACTGAAAATGAAAATAGCCGATATATGACATGGAGAGTTGACACAATAGTAAATTTTTCAAAATGTGTTCTGAGATTATATATCGATTTCTATTATATAACAAAATAATGCAAAATACGAAAAATTATCATGTTAAAATTGAGAAATAAGAAACATAACTGAAATTTGTTCCATAATACGCTTTCAAGACTCAATTTGAGCTGTTTCTTGTTATGAAAGTAGCCGATATATATATATGTCATGGAGATAACACAATAGTAAGTTTTTCAAAATGTGTGCTGAGATTATATATCGATGTGTATTATATAACAAAATAATGCAAAATACTAAAAATTACCATGTTAACATTGAGAAATAAGAAACATAATTGAAATTTGTTCGATAATACGCTTTCTGACCTCAATTTGAACTATTTTTTGTCATTTGGAATCAGCGTTTAAATTACAATTAAAGCAATTATGACAAATATACTTTAAAATCGCATTCATATAGCAAAAAAGTCAATTTTGATTCTTAGGGTTAATTATTAGAGAATAAGAGCCTTTAATGCCGCAAGAATAGACAATGGGAATAAGACAATTACGAAGCAATTCAAAACCGGTTTGGCCGTAGTGAACTGATTGTATTTATATATAAAAATACAACTATGACCGCAATTCTGAGTAATAAAAATAAGTAATTTAAAAAAGCAATCTAGGTTAAGAAAAAAATTTGAGTAATCAAAATTTTCTAATAAATGTATCAATGGAAAATAAACGAGAAATCTTAAGCACATAATGAACTATAATGTAAGCAGTGGGTACTGCAAAAGCTCCACGCTCTCTACTTTTATACAGTCGCCGACCAGGTGCACCTGGCGTGGTGCATTACTGCGCCTTAGAGAAATTAAAACAACTGCATTCAAGCATTTCAAAGCAAACTAACACTTTCATAATTTCTTAAAAATAAGCAGTAGTGTAAGCTTATGTCAAACGCTATATAAAGTGTAATCAAGAGGTATTGGGAATGATAGCATGAGACGATTACGAAACTAATCAGGATCAATTCGCTTGATACCATTGTAAGTGATTGTATTTACATAAAAATTCATGTGTGACTATACGAAATTAGGGTAAAAATAGTAATTTCTACTTGAGCACAGTTTTTTCAAGTCAAATTAGCAACTTCATAATCCTGGACATTGCTCTGTGGTGTAATCAGTGATTATATAATCTGAACTAAAAAAACGGCAACATTCTGAGGCGCTGAAACATAGCGCTAATAATTTGCTGTCAGTTTTGTTGACATGGAATCATTGTGCGCAATTTCACCTTAAGTTATAAAATAAAATTAATGTTTTTATATTTCTTAAAACACAAATTGGCTAAACTTTATATACCTTTGTTGATGCCTCGGTCACATTGTAACGTCTTGTAGTTAATAAAGCTACAATGGTTACATTTTCTGATAGCCTGAGCTGCCTTGTTTAATTACAATAAAATTTCTGTTATATTAGGCAAGCGTAGTTGAGGCAATGAGTCTTACAAAATAACTGCACAATAGTTTTATCGTTGTTAGATAGTTACAACAGTATATATAAATGACAAGTTATAACAGACATAAAATATTTGCGATACACTCGCTACAAATGTTAACTGGAGGACACTAGCGAAATTACGTTAGCCCTTTAATTTTTAAACATAAGCGTATTTTGCACAATCTGAAACAAACTTCTGCTCCAACCGCGGATTGAACCTCGGTCGTTCAGGTGCGAGTATTGTACACTAGTCAATAAACTAGGAGCTGTTGTTCCATTACTTAACGAACCTTTCAAAGCGAACGAATAAAAAACCACGTGTAAACGCACGCTTAACGACAAACTCGATAATCAACTCGCTACCCAAAGTACATTGTGATAAATGGCTCAATTTACGGTTAAAATTAGTTTTAGACTAAAGTTTTCAACGCAAAAATGTCAGTTTGGCTTTTTGAATCTAATGTGTAATTTTTCTAACACCCACAGCGTAGTTTCGGAGTTAAATTTGTTAGCATTCACTTTGGCTAAGATCGACAATGAATCGCTATTGCGTGCATGTTGACACGCTTGCGCGTTCAGGACTACCTACGAATTTGGGTTTTATTGATTTCTCAGCTTGTTTCTGCCCTAGTCGAGATTCCTGGATGTTTGCATTATATTTTATACTTAAGGTCATGGTTATGGCGTTATAATTTATATTTAGTGTCATGGGTATGACATTATAATTTGCAGTTAGTGTCATGGTTATGGCATTATATTTTGTAGTTACCGTGACGATTATGGCATTATATTTTGTAGTTAGTGTAACAGGTGCAGCATTATATTTAGCAGGTAATGTCACGGTTATGGCATTATATATTTTGTAGTCGTGTCATGGTTATGACATTATATTTTGTGCTGAAACATTAAAAATTTACATTTGCAATTTTATATTAATTTGATGGAGAGTGAGCATTCACTAAAAATAAAATGCATGCAAACTTTTAGTAATATCGCGCATATTTATCAGAATGTCAACGCGAGTCTTAATCACAATGGAATTTAACATTCGGATGTTAATTTCAAATTTGACACGAATATGTGACATTTCAAAACCCGAATGTCGCCTGAACAGTACCCAGTGGAATATATTATTTCCGCATGTATTAAGCGTTGCCTTTGCTTTGGCTTAACGTTGGCTAAACGTTTGAGCGTTAAAACCTAACAGATCCATTACAGTTGAACAACAGTAGGATGGAACATAATCTGACAGCTGCATCGGGAGTGCTGTTTTATTAAGATTTAGTTGAATTCCGGACGCTCTGGTAGTACCACCTCATTGACCATGAATTACAATATTATACCCCGTAGTTTATTCCGGAAAAATATGTGTTAAAAAGAAGTATGTTAGTAGTATTGTTTATTACAGCAAACTAACGACTACACCAGAAACGGGAGTGAATACTTTCAGTAACGACTGATTTACTGATATGTATCTCAAATTTTAAATACCTTGAAAAATTGATTAGTTTCAAAATTTTCCGAAATGCACTTGGGTATTTGGTATTTCGACAAGATTATTGTTTCCAATAATTTGTGGGAGCGAATTCGATGCAGCTACGTTTAAGTCATTCAAATGTTTTCAAACATCACGATGCGATAATGTGGAAAGTGTAGGCATTTTGATTCATATCTTGAAATGGTATTCTAACAAATTTAGGCCATTGTTTTATCATGAGCAGATGTCAGATATTAATTTAACAAATATTTAAGTGCTATTTGAATCTCGACTACACTCACATACAGTTTTCGTATATCTTAGGCGCATAATTTGAAAGCTACGCAGCTAAAATTGCAAAATTAAAGTACGCAAATGAACAGCAAAAATTTGGGACATTAATTCATGCTAGTTTTTGTAAATTACCCTATTAAGTTTTACTAAATGCGCTTATTTAAATTAAATGAAGCTAGATGACATAATAAATGCATAAGTCTCCATGAAGTACTCAGATGTTATGAAATATGAATCAATTTTAAGAATATATCCTATATAATTGACTAAATAGAATTTGGTTTTCTAAAATATTGAAGGTTCCAAGGTTAATTTTAGCAATTGCGTTCAATTCGAATAAATTGTCAAAATTTTTAACTACGTACAGTATAATGCCATTTTTAAAATATTTAACTATATCTTAAATTGTTACAAGTATTTAAAATAATGAGAACATTTATTAGATAATTAATCGAAAATTCCACATGCATCTTGCGGTGTTGATTAAGGTTTACACCTAGGGCTTAAGTGAGTAAATAATTACACAATATTTGACCCTGAAAAGCAAAATATTATAATTATTATTATAAATTATTAAATTAAATTATAAATAATTTGATAAATTATTATTATATTATTATTAATATATTATTATTATTATAATTATTAATAAATTAAATTATAAATTATTATTACAAAAATTATAGCGCAAAATAGAATTATGTTAAATGGTACTTTTCGTTGATAAGCAGTTAAATAAATTATTTATTTGGTCATAAATTCTAATGTAATCTAAGTAACAAATACAAAATTTGAGAAGCATTCATGAATTGACAAAATATTACACATTTAAAATATTTAGAAGGTGTTTGAATTACAGTCGTTGAATTTCATTGCTTAATCAATGTGAACTGTATAGACAGCAGAAAGATGGGTTGCAACCATGGGCGATCCCAGTCCCCAGCTTATACTATGCCACAGTCGTTCCGCCAGTTTACAATTGCAAAAAGATTTTTTTATGATTTGAAAACCAAAATATAATTACTAAACGCCATCATAAAACCACAGTGACCGGTGTTGCGTTATATAAATCAACAAACGCACAGCATATATATATACTATTTATTATAAAACAAGCGTTAAGTTTGTGCAAACTCATTTCGACAACAATGATATGTTATAACGTAGTGTATGCATTGCATTGACACAACCATGGCTCATATGCTGTTCAGTTAAAGAGAGTTTGATAAAATGAAATCAACAATGGTCGAATACAAATTTTACACAAATTTACAGGCTGCCTTTAAATTTATAAACAAATGTACTAATAGTTTTTGGCGGAAATGTTCACAATATATGTGACTTGACGGAGCTGGTGCCTAATTAATCTAGGTTATACATTTTGCAGGCAAAATAACAATTCTTTTAAGACCAGAATCACATTAATGTGCCGATTGTTTAAACATTTACGTGCGACTTTTCAACAACGCCCAACAAAAGTGTTATGGATATTACTTACTTTATATGTGCAAGACGAAATGCAAAAAAATTAACAGAAACCCTTTACACCAAATAAATATGATTAGAGCTGGCTAACAATTCGTAACTTGACGGTCTTACTGAAAATACGGCTACATAAATATTAGTCTACTAAAAATAACCGTATAAGAGAGATATGTGACAAAAGGTATAGTGAGTGACAAACCGAATCAGCCAGAATACACAGATTTATCCTTGGCTGCGGACTATGAATGTATCCTGACATCGATGTACAGGTGTCTCCACGTTTTGTTTATACAATGAAGTGATTACGAGTTTTTTCTATCCTCAGTTACTTGAAAATTCCTGCGCTTTGTAAAAGAGAATGTAGTTAAATACATCTAATCATTCCCATTTTTATATTAGGACAGATTACGGAGAAAATTTTTAGTTTATGGTTAAATACGAACGAAGAAAGCGAAAAGTTTGCCCTGTGCCATTTTGAAATGCTGACCGTATAATAGCAATAATCTTTGTAATATCCCAATTTGGATGCATATGTTGGGGGAGCAATGCAATATACTTTACAACTTAAACTGCCAATACACGATCTAATAAAATACGAAAACAACGTTAAATACTGAGCTATTTACTACTACTGATATTACAGTTTTAAGCATTAGTTGTATTGTGAATCAATGTAGCACAGTGCTGAAGTTGTATTTTTGTCCAGAATTATGGAAGAATTGTATGCTGTTGCTGTACATACAATATGATGTTTCACTCAAATATCTAAATACACCGCCATCCTGTGGAACGGAAATAAATAAATAACCAATAAATTTACGCTTATTTACGTATAAATAACGAAAGAAAAACAAAGGAAAAACATTACAACACAAAGCATCCAGCGGCGGATCCTAGAATTTCCAACGGGGGTACGGCGTCCCGACTGCTCCTTATCGCAGCAGAATTTGTCGATTTCCAGCTGGTAGCGGGGCATTTATACCAACCTGTGGGCGACTTCGCATATCGCCAACAGACTGGGACGTGGTTAGTGTGGAAGCACTCACGCCCAACCCCCGCCCCTGGGATTCGTCTCAGAGAGCAGCATTATTTCAGTATATTACTACATTGTGTACCTTGCACTGACGTGCTTTAACAAACAACAAAACTTCTTATCTTTATCGACCAATATATTATATTAAGAAATTATTATAGCGATAATTATTACTAGAAAAGAGATGATGATATGAAGCAAAATCCGCTACTATGTCACCTTGTGCCTGTCTCTTGGCACAGTTTATTAGCTTAGTTTCGAACACGAAAAAAATGCCTATAGCGACATCAGATTATATTAAAGTTTATATATCGATATTTTTTCAAGGCCTGATACTGTTAGACTAAGAGATTTTGGTGCAAGCATTAATACTTGGTGCAGAATACGGTACTTTGGTGTATTGAGATGATAATGTAAATCCTTTAGGGGCTAAATTTCACGTTCTATAACACTGTCTTTCATATAATATGAGAAAATATGAAATCATCTTTCTACTGCTACAGCACCAATGGGACTCTAACAATTGGCTAGAAAAATATTAATATCTTTTCAATGGAAATCTGTTTAGGGTACTGTTCTTCCAGGAATCAGAGGCAGGATTTTTAAGTTTTCCAGAGACAAAAAAACCACGCAGTTTTATTCAGATAGATACCGAATAATATGGTACTTTAAACAATGCTCACGAAAGTAAACATTAAAGTTACTCTACTACGTCTACTATGGGTAACCACCAATTTTTTCGAACGTCACTCAGTTTGGAAATCACTATGCTCCACATATAGCTCCTAATACCAGAACTATCCAGTGATTTTGACGATCGGATCACTATTAGAAATAAAAATATGCCGTTATCGACTATCCATTACCAATGGGCTACCTGCTTCCCGCAAGCATACAGCACCCAAGTACTCAAGGTTTGAGCCTGTACCCAAGCCAGTTCATGGATATCGATACCTGCGCACAGGTCTGATTAATATACGTTGACTCTCCGTTCTGGTCGGGTCTCTTGTTTTGAGAAGTGGTGTTTTTTTAATTTCCAGCGGCGTGATCGGCTGCACCCACTGCGGTTGCCACCGTAGCCTCTTAAAAACTGTGGGTCCGAGCTAAGACTTACGAAACTGTGAGATAATGTTTTTGATGCCCTCTTCGGGAAAAATTGTTAAGACCAAAAATGCCCGAACATCTAACACGAGTCTGTATTATAATACATGTGACATGCTTCTCTTAGCGCATTCTTAACATGTTCTAGCATAATAAACTTGGGCACACCCAGGGGAGCGGCCAGGGAAGCCCGGTCCCCTGCCTTAGCTTCCACTTTAATGGTTCCATTGGAGCTCTGAGTAAAAAATTTTGTACACCCTTATAAAACGGGAAAATTAACAAATTCAGCACTTCGTGCCAAATAGCACATTTCGGTTAGCACAAAACTTGGACTGGGACCTTAGAAATGTTCTGGGTGCGCCACTGATAATAAATAAATTGACGCTTAAAAGCTTTGGTTAAGTAAGCAGTCGAAGTTAGACAAGACACGTCAACAAAACTGAAAGATTGTATTATATGTAACAGATTGCTGTCACACAACGTCAGCTTGAGATTCATGCATATATTTAATTATACTAGTCCATGTGCTATAAATATGGCATCAAGACAAGCCACTGACTAGACATTTAGGCATGTGACCAGTTGTATTCGTGTTCAGCAGCTTAAATAATTTATCGAATGAGGTCTGTCCATTAATTATATATATTATATGTGTAATATCGCTGTACATGATTGTTAGAATATTTCATTGATATTTTAACGTTAGGCTTTGACTACATTCTCCATCAAGCTGTGACATTTTTTCCGCATTTCTCAAAGCTGTATCCTTGAACAGGTGACAAATGAACTTAGATACGCCGCTAAATCATGGACTAAACATTGTTATTTCCAAATCCAGATGGCGGCATGGAACCCGACTTTGTTTTACGCGTCTTGATGTGATCATTATGGCTGGAGTGGAGGTGAGTTTGTTTATCAGAACTAATCAGGCATATGTCCACAAAGTTAATTTGCCGAACAGCTCCGTAAAATAAATGACGTTGTATATGTCCCTGTATCATGAATGAAAAACATTGTAGTTCCAAAGCTGGACTTCGAAATGAAACCGAGACGGAGTTAATAGCCGTCGCAATCGAAGCTCTATTGCTGGATCTTGGATGAATTAGTTTAGGATATTAGTTTAGACCGATAACGGTTATCTCAAACTGTATTTTATGAATGGCTTCTTTCACTGAAATAGCAGTCTTATTTTCAGAACAGCATAAACCACGAACTTTATAAATGGCAAGAACACAACTTGTTTTTCGACAAAGCTGGAATTTTTAGGAAATTAAACCTTGTTTAAGTTTAACTTAAAATTAAACTTATTTACATCCGATGTTTCTGTTATAATCGCTTTACGTGCACGATAATTATATTCAACTACCGCAACCATTTATTGCTGAGATGATAAGCTCCATCTTAACTCTAAAACTGAATTATCACAAAGCCAAACTTATTCAGACAACCGCATGTCATAATCATTAGTTTTGTTAGCTGCCAGAAGCATTGTAAAGTTTCAGTAACACGATCGCTCAGAACAAACAAAGTGATATGTAGTGCAGTTTTGTCACGAAGGCCAGTTGAGCTGTCTTCTCATAATAACTACCTTGTTAAATGCAAAATATATATGTTGTGTGGCGGATATTTATCCAGTTATCGTTCAAATACTATCATTAGTACATGATTTGTACATTGTGAATTTTCAGCAATACGATCGCTGAGAACAAACACATAATGTGTATCACAAAATTTTGTCAGTACCTAAGCAAAATGTATTGATAAAATTCTCCTAATAACCCCTGTATTGAAAGCGCTACTATTATAAATAGAGAATATTCACTCAATTTATCAATAATCGTCCAAATCAAACTATTCAGGTTAAGCAGAACGTAGTTTGTCATTTACAGAAGACCAAATATTGAATAAGTAAACGTGATTTGTGATGTTTTGAGGACATAAGTATCAAATGACCGCAGCACATATGTACAAAAAGACACGTTTTGCGAAACTGTGCATATCTATACAATAATATTTGTACAGCACTGGTAAAGTTTGCCATGATGTTAGTAACGTATCACAATAATTGATTCCAATTATATAAACATCAATACATTGTATTTATGCGGACAAGGATTTGTAGGCCTAACATCAAACATATTTTTGTGGTAATGCAATCAATCTGTGCATATAACAAATGGACGTATTCACGAGAGAGTGTATTATCCGTATAGGCTACTTTGGTGCAAACATTAATACTTGGTGCAGAATACGGTACTTTGGTGTATTGAGATGATAATGTAAATCCTTTAGGGGCTAAATTTCACGTTCTATAACACTGTCTTTCATATAATATGAGAAAATTTGAAATCATCTTTCTACTGCTACAGCACCAGTGGAACTCTAACAATTGGCTAGAAAAATATTAATATCGAATAATGAAGATGATCACCCACCGTACAATACATTATACCTCTACGCAGGAATCACTTCGTGGAACGCGCCTGACACCCCCGCAAACCTGCTATATTATGCAGCTTTCACAGAATAGTATATGAAAAAAGTGGACAGTTTTGTGTTTAGCAGGCGTTTGCAAGAAGCTCAGAATGTTGTATAGGGGTGAATATGAAGAGGACAAAATTATAAATGTCAACGAAAGAGTTGCTTAATGACATGCCATAATGTAACCATTCTGAAGTTTTGTGTCCGTCCTTTGGTATCATCTTCATCATTTTCAACATCTGCCTACACTGTGTCGCTATGACAGCGATTTTAATAAGCAAAATTTTGGCCTTAAATATGTTCTTTGGATTACCGGTTTGTGTATTCCTAAAGTAAAAGGTTGGCCCATGTCATCTTTAAAAGAGTTTATAGTTCTGCAATCTACTTAATATAGGCAAAGCTGGTATTGGTGCTGACAGATAATTTTAGACTATGTTTTAACTCATTTGTTACCCATCTACAGGGTGGTACGCTTAGTAATATGACGATAGCTGTAAATAATTTAAAATATCTAATTGTGGAGACATGCTATGGTAGACGTTAAACCAAATTAATCCACACGATCCTGAGATTAATACCGCGGCTGTAAAACTTCAGGCTTTGATTCGGAAAATAGGTTCTTAATCATATTACTTCTGAACTAATTGAACCCTAATACAACACTTCGCATTCCGTGAGACAGGTATGACACAATTTGCGCCATATCAGACCAGTCGTAACCAGCTTATAGTGTGTAATAGCTAAATTTACGTTTATTTTATCCTAACGCTTAATGTTTAAGCGGTTCCTCTGCTCATGAGAGCTTAGCCGGAGGAAAGACACCCAATGTAATATCCAGCGTCAAATTTTAAGTTCAGTTAATGGTCCAACAACAAAAGATTTCTAGACGAGTGCCGTAAAATTCCACATGTATTTATTACGAAGCCCTAGCCAGTGAGCAAAAATAGTATATGCAAATCCCAAAAGCTATAGTTTACTCTGCCAGAAATACATTGTGATGCATAAATTAGCCGAATTTTCAGGAGCGTCACCAGAAATCTACAAATTTTCAACTGAGGTAAGGGCACCCACTCATTGTGGCGGTCAACTGAACACAGAAATCTAGCCATATAATGTTGAAAAAACCCTGGACGAGGGCGCCAATGCCAAACGGGGCCACGGTCCCCAATCCCTCGTGACGTCGTTTTTGCGCGTTGTCCTATTGATTCTTGAATTATTGGGCTTCCAGTAAAATTTGTCGAATTATGGGATATTTATTAATGTAAATTTTCCAAATAGTAGCTGAAAAAAATTTGTTGAGGTTGTAACCTGGACGAGGGCACCAATACCAAACAGGCCACGGTCTCCAATCCCCCGTGACACAAGCTTTTGCGTATGGTCCGGTTGATTCTTGAATTATTGGGTTTCCAGTAAAATTTGTCGAATTATGGGATATTTATTAATGTAAATTTTCCAAATAGTAGCTGAAAAAAATTTGTTGAGGTTGTAACTTGGACGACGGCACCAATACCATACGGGGCCGCGGTCTCCAATCCCCCGTGACATCGTTTTTGCGCATTGCCCGATTGATTCTTGAATTATTGGGATTCCAGTAAAATTTGTCGAATTATGGGATATTTATTAATGTAAATTTTCCAAATAGTAGCTGAAAAAAATTTGTTGAGGTTGTAACTTGGACGACTGCACCAATACCATACGGGGCCACGGTCCCCAATCCCCCGTGACATCGTTTTTGCGCATTGCCCCATTGATTCTTGAATTATTGGGATTCCAGTAAAATTTGTCGAATTATGGGATATTTATTAATGTAAATTTTCCAAATAGTAGCTGAAAAAAATTTGTTGAGATTGTTACCTGGACGAGGGCACCAATACCAAACAGGCCACGGTCTCCAATCCCCCGTGACACACGCTTTTGCGTATGGTCCGGTTGATTCTTGAATTATTGGGTTTCCAGTAAAATTTGTCGAATTATGGGATATTTATTAATGTAAATTTTCCAAATAGTAGCTGAAAAAAATTTGTTGAGGTTGTAACTTGGACGACGGCACCAATACCATACGGGGCCGCGGTCTCCAATCCCCCGTGACATCGTTTTTGCGCATTGCCCGATTGATTCTTGAATTATTGGGATTCCAGTAAAATTTGTCGAATTATGGGATATTTATTAATGTAAATTTTCCAAATAGTAGCTGAAAAAAATTTGTTGAGGTTGTAACTTGGACGACTGCACCAATACCATACGGGGCCACGGTCCCCAATCCCCCGTGACATCGTTTTTGCGCATTGCCCCATTGATTCTTGAATTATTGGGATTCCAGTAAAATTTGTCGAATTATGGGATATTTATTAATGTAAATTTTTCAAATAGTAGCTAAAAAAATTGTTGAGGTTGTAACCTCGACGAGAGCACCAATAGCAAACAGGCCACGGTCTCCAATCCCCGGTGACGACGCTTTTGCGCATTCTCCGATTGTTTCTTGAATTATTGGGCTTCTAGTAAAATTTATCGAATTATGGGATATTTATTAATGTAAATTTTCCAAACAGTAGCTGAAAAAATTTTGTTGAGGTTGTAACCTGGACGAGGGCACCAATACCAAACAGGCCACGGTCTGCAATCCCCCGTGACGACACTTTTGCGCATTCTCCGATTCATAATTGAATTATTTGGCTTCTAGTAAAATTTATCGAATTATGGGATATTTATTAATGTAAATTTTCCAAAGAGTAGCTGAAAAAATTTTGTTGAGGCTGTAACCTGGACGGTGGCACCAATATGAAACGGGGCCACGGTCCCCAATCCCCCGTGACGACGCTTTTGCGCATTCTCCGATTCATAGTTGAATTATTTGGCTTCTAGTAAAATTTATCGAATTATGGGATATTTATTAATGTAAATTTTCCAAACAGTAGTTGAAAAATTAATTTTGATAATTAATTCTGATGGTTATTTCCAATTTTGTATTTTTCAAATCGGATCCATCCAGAGGCAGATCTCGAGGGTTTGGGGTACTCCCGACTCAATCAACGACTGTTGACTGGCTCTCAAATTGGCTACGGGCTTCACTAAACTCCGTTTGTGGTAGAAACAAATCGGCAACCATGCCTCCTTCAACCAACCTTGAAATGCTTGGATCTGCCGCTATATCCGACACAGTTAGTAAAGGATTTGCTGGTGCTACAAATCCTTGCCTGCAAAATAGAATCCCAATAGATGCATCCATCTTTGTTTTAAAAACTTCAGGGATCATATTCACTTCCTATTTTTAACAAATTAATGTTTTATATTACCTTGGGTAACCCAACGGTAAACGAAAATTTAATATCTAATTTAGACATTAAACTTTAAAATATGTTAACCTAGAAATTCTACAAAGACTCTAAGCCTTAGGCTCGAACCACTAAAACTGTGACCAAGATTAAAGATTTGTGAAACAAAACAAACAAGCTTATATTATTAGAGTGAAATCCATGAATATCCACAGCTATTAATGATATATATATATACTTATTTTGTTTGTCTTTGCATCTATAAACGATACATTTCCGCTTATATTGGTATAATGTGATTTAACTATGTATGTGCTGTTGGCTAGACTTCTTGTGATTGACAGGCGATTGGCTAGACATGCCATCCTATTCCAAACCACGAAAATTCCTTAAGTAGTACAACTACACTCCCAACGTAGACTTATCAAATTAGATTACAAATATAAGAACATATTTCAAGCAATATTAAATAATATATATGTAATGGTTTAAACGTTACTCCTTGTTGTGGGTGGTATTCTTGGATATAACGCCGTTTTTTAAAAGTTTTTATCGAATGATTGCTAAAATTTTGGTCAACTAGTACTTATATCACCAACAAAATCATTTTTCGCGGCGTGTCGAACAAATCAACGCTGCGTGAAACATTAAATTGCTATCCACGATTAAATTGCGATATAATAAGCGTCTAGAGTGGTGAGTTTCAAAGCATTCATCCATATAAAACAATCACAGTGTTAAAATACACTCGTTGTATTCATTGTATGCGTAATACCGAAACTATGTAAAAGAGACCTTGCGCAGATCCAGCTATGTTTTTTAATCCGGGCCCCTAGCTTTCAAGACTAACTTGCTATGACTACTTGCAGACTCCGATCAACTCGCGTTGAAGCTACGCTATGTATGCATGGTTTTATGCTGCGTGACATCACTCTCCAGCGGCGCAGCGGAGCGAGCGTGGGGCGAACAATGGCTTCGTGCCGAAGCTATGCGCAGCATGGATCACATTGGGCTCACTAAATGAAAAGACCCGCGGAGATCTTACGAAGGACCAGCCGGAACTCAAACCCAGACCTCTAGCTCGTAAGACCGGCATGCTACTGGTGCAATATAAGCCCCGATCATATCGCGTTGAAGCTGTACTATCAACACTAGCGTTGTGCGGCGTTGCAGCGCTATTCAAATTTTCTTTTTTTGTATTGTTGGCTTTGGCTCAATCAGACATGTTGCTACTCAACATACAGACGTCAAAAATGGGCAATTAAACAGTCAAAAATAGCACTGGCCAATATCAATTTATGTTCATTTGGTAAATTAGATTTTTAAATAATACGACGATAGAAAAGTTTTAGGGCCACGCAGGTCGTTTTCATTGTGGGTTAACAAACTAGCTCATGCTCATTTTATGCTATGTTACAAAAAGCTGAGATCGACTAGAATAAAAAGGTGTCATACGAAAGTAAAGTCATGAGTGGGACACTTTTAAATGACTAGTGGACTAGAAGTATAAATGAACGAGTAACAACGGAAATGCAGCTCTGGGCCTATCACCAAGTAAGCAAGTTGGCACATGGCCAAGCAGTGCCGACTTTGAGTTTGCGATGATTGCAGTGATAACTTTTGACCGCTTCGGGCCAATCCGTGCCAAACTTGCCAGATATAACAAATTTTGATGCAAGCTTTAAAAATCAGAAAATGCGTCAACTCAGGTGAACAACTGTGACACCATTATACAGAAATTCTTATATACCTAATTAGTACACCAAAAATATAAATTTAATATCTTGAAAGGCAAAAAAATAATTTCTTTTTACTTAATTCGGTTTAATCAACACATACATTACCTGGTAGTTTTTCCGAAAATAAAGCAAATCTTAGTAATTTGCAAACGGAGGGGAAACACAGTATATGGCTACTCTGAGCTTTGTGACCATGTTTGTGTTTACAAGCTCAGGTATCCGAGCCCCTTTAATTTCTACCGACTGCAATAATACACAGACAATACTTTAATAACAATGCTAGGCCCATTTTAATCACGTATCACATCTACACTTGTAGCCTATATTTATGCCTCCAATGACCGGAACGACGAAAAAATTTTATGAATCACAAGTTTAAAGAAAAATTATAATTTGAAGAGTGATTTTATGTTATACTGGGACCCTAGCATTTACCATATTTGTTACATCCCGCACAAATACAATTGCTTCTACCGTATGCAGCAATAACGAAAACATGTAATCGTGTTCTATTGACCGATATACATCTATCTACATTAAAATAGTGGCAAGACTTGAATATTTTTTGGTGAAAAAAAATTTAGCAAATTGTGGACCAGCGCCGTCGCGCAGCGTTAACCGCATATCAAATATGCGGTTAAATCAATAACAGCAGCGTGTTTAATGGGCCAAATAACCCTTTAATATCATAGTCCACTCAAAACACGCAAAAGACTTACTTTAGCCAAAATTTTGAAAATTTAACATTTTTGGAGAATTTCTTAAGCTTTAGCTCATAGCTCCAAAAGGGTTGCTTTGTTAGCAAATGCATTACAAGTGAATTTGTAGCTCGCGATGAGTGCATTTTATATAGTGATCTCCACACCAAAGTTATAACCAAAATATCGGGTGACCCCAAATGGCCAAAATTAAAAAATTTTCAATTCTTGTTCGTTTGTGAGAATTTTGGAAGCAAATCACGGGAGCAGCACAAATAATAAATTAAGGGCACGAGTACATTTTATTAAGCGACGAGTAAAAAAATATGCGAAAATCCATCTATTTGGCGAAGTGTTTGCGAGTTATCTTTGTGCATATAAAAATATATATATCTATTTCTATATATGTCAATGTATATAAATAGGCATATGCAAATATACAGGCTACCTATAGTAATATATCCATGAGTATTATAACTGTAAACATATAAATAGGTACCACTGCCCCCCCTCACATTTAGGCCGCCTTCTCAACTTATTTCTCCGCCCGCTTCCATACTCAAGCGGTCCCCTTTACTTCTGAATAGTTTGCTGCACCCCTGCATAGATACATATATTTGAATTTATACATGTATATATAAATATATACAGGGACTTAAGCACGGGGTGAGGGGTGGAGAGTTCACTGAGTCCGGGCCCATAGTTTTAAGCCTATAGAAGTTCGTCTAAGTGTTCGAACTACCGTTTTGTCAATCACCTATTATGTATCTATTCCACATTTATGCTATGCCCTCAAGCAGAGAGACCACCTTCAACTTTTCAGGCTAGAGGTCAATTCATAATTTTTTCCGAACCTCTCGCACTGTTTAGCTCGAGGTTACATGCCTCAAAACATATACCTATAAATTCCAATGTATTTATATTTATACATGTATATATGTACATTTTTATATTATACATATATGTAACAGTATGGTCAGCACAAATGGCTATGTGATTTGAATGGACCCTTAAGAACAGTGACGCTAACTACTATTATAATACTACAGCGAGGATTCAGGCTCAGCTTGAACATTGTTATTCTCTGATCACAAGTTTATTCGTACTGATAAATGCGACCAAATACATGCTGCGCAACCTAGCTATTTGCTGTTGTGGCTGGTCAACAAAGTAGTCTAACACGAAACGGTCTTTGGAGCTTAAAATGAAAATATAATAATAAACGATGACAGATGACAGACACGAGGTGGACGGCAAAGTATCTCAAAGCATGTGCTCAAAGAATTCTTATCAAGACGACAACAGTTTAGTTTGATAGAGACCATTCATTTGACACGGTAAGCGAACAGATAGTCAATGAAATTATAAATTAATAATCCTACCTCAAGAAATATTGATTTAAAGCAAATGTAAAATTTAAACTGCAGTTGTCAATAGACGATGTCTAATGGCCTGAATAGCCATGAGCTAGATACCTTGACCACAAATATACCTTTTTTCGAAGATCAACCGTGGAATTTATGTATCATACAAAAGTCGTTTGAATGCGTGAAATGCATTTTACCTCGTCGTCTAGCTTATCAGGAAGCTCATCTCCATGTGAATCAACTACTTAGTACTAGGCTTAATATTAGTCGTATCGTATAAAGCATTAATCACTTGTATTGACAAAAACCTGTATTCAATTTTAAAATATCGTTTGGCCAAATATATTGCCATCCTACGGATTTATACCTACAAACATGAGGGATTCAAAAGAAAATGCAAAATTTTATATCCATCAAAATAATTTGAAAACGTACCTAACATCAAACGCGGCAGCTAATTGATCAAAATAAACCATGCACCACAGAACTTTGAATCACTACACCAAAATATATATGAAGCGCCTAATTCAACGAATTTCAACTACCGTGAAAATTGTACTTTCAAGATACCTGAAACAAATAAACAAACGATACATAAAAAACTAGAATCAAAATAATAATATCTAGCTATGTAATATATTTGCCATTAGACGCCACAAGATCTAATTCCAACAATAGAAACCAGTTGGACTATCAGCACACAACAATCAGCTTGGACACAGCTTGGAAATTACGTATTTTTTCGAAATAATGCACTGTGAAGGCTCACATCGATTGGAAAATATATTTAAGAGTTGTAAAGATTTCTGTGTGAACACTATTTTGGTATGGTCAAAACCCGGTGCCGCTTGAAGTCTGATATACAGGGTGGTGCCACTGATTGCGTTAGGTCACTCATTTCACAAGTGTACACAAAATCAGTGTGTCGCAGATTTAGTTATTTAACTGCTCATATTAACTCACAAGTGATAATGCCCTACCTGGGCAACGTAAACTAGCCAATTTGTTCCTGTCGACAAAATGTAGGTTGAATATAGATAAAATTGCTGGCTTACGCTGTCACCTAGGACATTATCCGCCCGCTTGATATTTTTTGTAATATAGATAGTGAAATTTTTTAGTATTTCATATTTTTAGTATAATAGCGAAGACGCATGCTATACCAATGCATCGCATTTGTGAAACCGTTACCTATTGACGCCGATACCAGAGGACATCACTCATTAAGTAACCAGATTCAAAAATCATTTTTTACCATTAAATAACCTGGCTTTTGCACAAAGTAGTGGCTAAAATTTATTTAGACCTTTAATTCCTAAATTGATTGCCTATATAGTGCCAGTATTCATAAAACAAGTGCGCACGTACACGAGAATCCCAGGCTGTGCGGTTAGTGTTCTATGCAGCAACACCGAGACAATATAGGAGCTTTTAGTAGCTCCTCAAGACCCCGCAGACCAAAGCAGACAAGAGCGAGCGTGGCGGGCAATCTACTATAACAAAGCGCTCTTGTTAAATGCAAAAACCATGGCAATGTTCGCTGTTCCGATTGATCACAAGTTGAACCGATGTTCACGCCCATGGCATCATAAATGTCAGATTTCGTCATCAATGATTCCTGTTTCTAGTTTTCTATTAGCATAAAACAAAATTTTTGGATAATTCTTCGAAAAATATTTCGAAACCATAACTTAGGTGATTTAAAAGAAGGCTTACTTTTGGATAGTTTCGAAAAACTTGGAATTTTGGAAAACATAAATTTGGAAGCAATTGGCAACGAGAATTATTCTAAAAGCTAGAAAAAGTGTTAAAACAGGAAATTCTAGGTTTGCTTATTTTCCTCGAGTTCCCACATCTCCAAAATTTTCCAACAACTTTTTGCTGTCAGCAATATTTCATTTCTTATGTTATCCACTTCTCAAAGTTTTTGAAGCATGGAAATTTCCTCTGCGAGTTTTTATAGATCCCTCAGTTGCAAATTTTCGTGGAGCAGAAACATTTGTGAAACTTGAAAAATATTATCTAAAGGCAAGTTTTGGGACACACAGATCTTTGGGGAATTTGGGAAATGCAAATTTCAGATTTGATGATTCAAACCTTGACTTTTTATTTCTCCAAGTACGTCTTCTATGAGCCAATTGGT